>JAHXMU010021886.1:0-17647 GCA_019455685.1 Philornis downsi
TTTTTTTTTTTTTTTTTAAATCATGGATTTGTCAAAGTGTTTCTGTTTTCCTGTTGCAGGTGTAATTTCAAATGCAAGGAATGTAATGCAAGGACAATTTATAACGCCGCTGTTGTTACTTTGTATATGTATGTACATTTTGTATAGTTTTAGTTATCTCAAATGATAAGTGACATACTGCAGATTTTGGGAAATTATGGATGTAAAATGGGTTCATTTTTATACTTTCAACAGTTTACTTTTTAAAAACAGGTAAACTTATTCACAATTTCAATTAAAAGTTGAATTTTAATGATATTGAACCATTTTCTGTATAGTTAGAGAACTTTCTGGGTTAGGTAACATTACGTTTGGTTCATCCCGCAGCGCCAGTTCTGCTTACCAAAAATGGCCCACTGGGCACATTATATCACGGTAACGTAATTTATTAAACTTTTTAGGAAATCTATTTCGCCTTTATAAAGTAAAAAAAAATTAAATCATTAAAAAGATTTAGTACTCAAAAAATGAGAGTGGAAATGAAAGGTGTTTTAATGTTCTTGTATTTTCGATTATATTTCCCACTTTTTTCCCAATGAAAAAATTGTCATATAAACTAACCAACAAAAGTTAATTTTTTGTCGTTGCCCAGAAAACAAATATGAATTTCTTATGTTTTTACCGCTCATAAGATATGACAATTTTTTTTAACATTTTTTTGGATCAAAGCATTTTTATTCTCCACAGAAAAAAGCGAATACTTTCTGGGGTTTTTCTATTTTTTCCAACAGCCGTTTATTAAATTTAGAACACCAAATGCAAATACTTACCTTCAAGCCAACAAATACGTATTGGTCTAATGATGGTTAGTGTAATAGCCATACATACTGTATGTAGATCCAACAAAATTTAAGCCTGTCGTCACAGAAGCGCTTTCTGGTCCATGTATCTGTTGACCCAACATTGTTGCATGATTATATGTAAAGAGAAAAAGTTCTGTTGCTAAATTATTTGAAATTAATATTATGTTGAGCTAAATTATTTAACATGCAGCATAGTATAAATTGGCTAAAGTTCTAATATATCTAATGCAGAAGTGTTGACACATATGATTCGTTTTGATGTAGATCTCGTACAAATACAGCTCCCTTGACTTTATCTATTATTAGAAACCTCTTTTTTGTACCAAACCGACCAAAATTATGTAAAGTTGACTGTTGAATACATTTTATTTGAAAATAGATGACAAGTGTGCAAGTGTCGATATAGCTTTCAAACACATCTAGCTCCTAAGTTGGCTTCATCGGGTCTAAAACATTTATATCGATAATTTTATTATAATAACGAAACCCCTAAAAATGACTTTTTAACCAAGATGGATATGTATTCTTTAACCAAATTGTGAGGCGCATGGCTTAATTCCACCCAAGACAGGTCAACAGGGGTATCACTCTGATCCGTTTGAATATATTTCCACATAACTCTAAATCATGTTTTGGATAATATTAAGTGTGGGTATTACAAAAAATATACGTTAATTTGTATGATGGGCTCAAAAAACTAACTCGTAGTCTAGTCATAGCTGAGAGAAGTGTAATCTAGTTAACATTTCGTTTTAGGATGCGCTTGGGTTTGTGTACTTAAGTACATTGACGGGCAAAATATGTAATTGATAAATTTAATGTATGTACGCTAATAATGAAGGTTTATAAACAGTAAATTCTGTTGGAAGAGTTAGACATTGACATAACATTTTGCTTGATTAACGTATTTGATAATATTGAGATAGATATGAAGTACAATGACAATTCAGGAGATTGCCATATTCCGTCGCTTTTATCTGAAAACCAGGATCGATATTTTATTTTGTTGAGGAAAATAATTTTTTTTTTTTTTAAATTAGGATCTTTGACTGATTTGACGCTCCAGAGAACAATGGGTTAATTTATTATTAAATATTATTAAATAATATTAAATATTGGAAAGTACGAAAAATTTAATTTTATTTTTGTTCTCTCCGCAAAAGCACTTCCTAATTTGTATAAAGGACATATTTTACAAAGTATTTCAACAATTTCACAAAATTAATAATAAGAACTAATACATAACAGGCAAAACTGGGCGTTTACAGGAGGACACAGCAGTATGTCCTTTAATTCAATTTATTGATTTAATGGAAGCAACTACAGATAGCTTTCCAGACCACAATGTTGGTCAGCATGCAAGTCAGATATTTTGGAATACGAATTTTACATTACTGAGTGTCAGAAACTCTTCCATGCCCATTCATGCGATATAATGGAAGTTATTTTGCTTTATATATTGCTTCCGTAGAAGCATCCAAGCATTTACGGTCTGATAAATAGTAATAAATGAAAAATCTATGAAGGAACACACCAAAACTGGTTTAGCAGGTTAACTGAACGTTTAATTTGAAAATACCTCAGTTCTATTTTGATGATACGATCTAATTTCAGAAAGTTTTCTGATGAAGAGGAAGTAATTTATATTATAAAAATCCACAAACTCTTCATGCAACAATTTATCAGTTTTTCCACAATTGTGAGACTGTCAAATTAACGATATGCTTTACGTACCATTAAATTTGACTTAATTCCTACCATTAGCAGTCTCAATGTTTATAAATACATAAATAACAACATAATAAATCGTAGGACTGAAATTTGATAGATATTCATCTACCGTTTGCACTGACGTCGTTTTCTCGTTGTGTTTTTTCTAATTTCAAAATATGTTTTTCCAATGTGATATTCCTTAATGAATATGCAAATTTAATTAAAACTTGTGATTGGTAAGAGGGGAAACTGCGAGGGAAACTGTAAGTGAAAAAGATAAGCATTTATGGGGCTTGCAAGGGAATGGATGTGAATACGACTCAGAATGGAGGAAAACGTAATGAAACGTTAAATTAAAATACTCGACACCAACATCCTCGTATTCATTCATAAACATTGAGTGAGTGAAAGAAATCTGTTAATTCCTTGCCATCTAACGCTGATGACCGAGTATTGACCTAACTCTGAAACAAATGCGGACAGGTGCTTTGGATAGATAGGCAGAAACATGGCTCACTCTCCGTTGACTAGTTTACTGGCTGTAGAATGGTAAGACATAATCAATGGATTTGCGTATGAAGGTTCTCCATCTGGGGTTCTATGTATTCGATTGTTATAATCATAAAATAAAATAATTTAATTCATTTACAATTATGAAAGTGAGTAGGTTTGTCGCATTCCATGTGAAAACTTAATACCTATATATTCTAAAATCATTAAATGACTAAACTGTTACAAGCCGTCTAATAAGTGAAAAACTTAAGAAATACAACACACGCAGAAAAGAAATACAACACAAATGAATATAATGTTGAATGATTGAGGCAGAATATAGTTTATCGCATTCGATGAGTTTAAAAAAGAACTATCAATCGGACTTATTTCACAAATAAAGAAATTCCTAGAGTCAAATTTTTCATACGAAGCCGAGTAGGAAAATCTCTTTCGCCCGGTAAAAAATGTCATCGCAATGATACATATAATATTTCATTTCATTTTATTTCCTTTATTCATACATCGTGATGCAGGAAGCCAAAAAGGTCAATTATATAACATCATAAATAAAATATAAAATTCTTTAATACAATATTAAATATCCAAAAAGAAAACAATAACAATAAAATAAAGTTAAAAACGGTATAAATTCAAATATTAATAGCAAAGTCTATATTATGGTTCCTCAACCAAATGCAGTTATAAAGCAAATAAAAAGGAAAAACCCAGTGTCGATATGTGGCTCATATTGTAAAATAGGCTACTGAAGTGCACTTAATTCAAATCTAATATATTTGTGTTGGAGAACTTGATTTGAATAAGAAAAATTTCGTAGATGCAGAAGGAGCTGATTTCAAGCTCTTCAAACGCGCACCGTAAATGATTTTAAGAATATAGAAGAGCCTGATATAAGAGAAATTACAAGTTGTGGATTTCTAGTTGATCTAGTGAACCTGAATCTACTTCGCAGTAAAGGTGGTGAACCAGATATTACCAATTTATAAAATGATTTAAAGATTCGAAATTCAATATATGTAATTCTTAAAGGGAACACGTAAAAACCGTATAGCATATTGTGATATATGATCATAGCTCCTCAATCTTTACACATGCCTTACTACTATATTAAAAGTCCTCTCAATTTTCCCGAAAAAACTTCAATACCATAATTATTTTGAAACATCAGCAAGGCATGAGCTAATCTTTTTATGAAAGAAATATATTCATATTGTAAAACTTCCGCAGAGTAAAAAGTATCTTTGGAAGTATAGAATCAACATGAGCATGAAAATCAAGTCGTTTATCAAGTGTTATGCCGAGGCACTTCATTTCATTTACAAACTCAATACTGTTTCCATTAAAGTTTATGTCAAAATTCTGAAAAGATTAAAACGAGGAGACAAAAAACGTAGCTTTAGTTTTCCTACAATTAACATAAAGATCATTTTCATTTAACCAATTATTTATTGCACTCAATGTGTTATTGATACTACATTGTAAGTTATTTACTGAACTACTCCTGATAAAAAGATGGACATCATCAACATATAAAAATGGATAACAACAGCTATCGCGAATAACCTCAGCTAAACTATTATTATACAATGTAAACAGTAATGGGCCCAAAACCGATCCTTGAGGAACACCACAGTGCACACTAAGCATATCAGAAAAATTACCATTCAAGGAAATGAATGTGATCGACCCGACAAATACGAACGAAGCAATATGCAGGCTGTGCTAGAAAACATAAAATTAGACATTAATTTGTAATCAAGCTTAGTGTGGTCCACTCTGCCAAAAACCTTAGATAAGTCGATACCTACAAGCACTCCTAAATCGCAATTATTCATCGTCTCCCTAATAGTATCTGTTATATGGAGCAAATGTGTTGTGGTATTAAAGCCTCTTCTAAATCCATATTACCAGTCAACAATCATGCTCTGATCATTAATATAATTTAAAATATGGTAGTAAGGTCTTAGGTTATCAAAATTTTAAGAATTACCGACTTTAGGGATTGGAACTACACGCTATACACGAGTTCGGCGTAGAAATGTCGTATTTAAGAAACCTAAAATAGTAACGGGGCAATTTTATATTTCGATTTTAAACTTTAGTAAAAGAAAACTACAACTGTTGAAAGAATCCAGTAACTTTGCAGATGACAGTATTCTCTGCGACATTCTACATTTCAGACTATACGATATATAGATATTATAATTTTATTGGGCATTTGGACTCGCTCAAAAAATATTTTTTGAACTATCAGTGCCTCATAATTTGATTGACTTTGGCATATTTTCAAGTTACAAAATTATGAAAAATTCAAGTAAATATTTTGAATACTTTCATTTCTCAGGACGGTTTTATTATCTTATTTTAGTTTATTGTCTTTAATTGGTTCAGGCATCCACCAAGTATATAAACCTGTTACTTTACTATGAGGATATAGTTTAAAGGGCAGTGTCACTCGGCTGGCATAAACAAGTTCTGCTTGGAATTGTGTTTCGGCAGATATGCCAGGAGTAACTAACATTAGTTCTCGCAAAGCGATGTTTCCTCTTTCAAATATTCCAAATGTTACGATAACGTTTCCGATAATTGAAGAGGGTGTTGTTACAGATTTCATATTTTTAAACTTTTTTTTTTCAAGAAACTATATGATATTCCCGTAAGATTATAATATTAATCCCAATATGGGTTTGAGGGCGCTGTCGACCATTTGATCGTGTTTAACTTCAATTTTGAAATGAATTTTTATAAAATTTTCAAAAAAGATGCGTTGTGAGTTTTTTCATTTGGAGATTGCGACCAGCTTAATTGCAAAGGAAAAAAACTCCGATTAAATTTACATCTACTTCAGTAATAATTTTATTGTTGCCGGAAAACGCTGACATTTGCCTTTAACAGTTGTTTATACTTGTATTTGGCGTACAATTATTTACATTAATTAAATTAATTTAACATTTTATGTGTATACTGTTGTAGAATATTCTCCTATTTATCTTCACTTCGGAAATGTTGTCAAACGAAATTCTTGCAAGGAATTCATTATTTACTGACCCAATTCCTAAAGGAAACGTCAATGAGTGTTCGCAAACGAAACATTTCGAAAGAAATTTACTCAGAAAGATGCATTTACTTACAAATTATTTTCTCCATATTTTCCATAAGTTATCAAACATTACTCAATGAAAAATACGCTGCAAGGCACATTTTCTATTAAAACAATACATAAATACATACTATATGTATATTATTGCACGATTAAATATTGGGCTGTCTTAAGCCCAATACTAGTATCTTAAAGCCAACTCGTCTTATATCGATTTGCGGATTATTGTTTTTCGAATTTCACTCCATTTGGAATACTAAGAAATTTCCGAATAATTGTTTCTTCTATTAATTCAAATTTACCGAGAAATAAAATAGCCCTGAGAAACACCAACTCTATTCTCGATACGAAGTTTCGAAAAGTAGAAGTTTTTATTTTATTCGGCGGCAAAATTAAAAAACTTCAAATGCTTTCATACACGGAGAGATTGATGAATGTTGGTACAATAAAAGATTTAGATAAGTTTTCTTTTAACTCATATAAATTCTCTTTTCTCTATTCATTTGAAAAATAAAACAATTAAGTCTTTTGAATGACTATGCTATATAATGTCAAAAATATTTTTAAAATTTTGAGAGAAAAGTTTTTAAAACTGGCTAGATATCTTATATTATCATTAAATTTTCCAAAAATTTTAAAATGTTAAAAATAATATTTTTGAAAAAGTACATAAGGACCAAAACTAGGAAGCAAGAAGTATTTTAGAAATACTTCCGAAATCTTGAATCTCTACTATCTACTAGCGCACATATGTACTACGTATAACCCATAAAATAAATACACTATGTACCATTTTAGGGAAAAGGTAGCTTAGTAATGGCAGTTTTAACAAGAGTTTCTATATTTTAAAGGTCTATAGCTTTGACGTTTCTCACCACGTAGATATCTAATTCGACATGAATATTCGGTAAATGTGTAGGACTAGCAATTGATCTGCAACTGCTTACAATGAAATTGGAGCAAAGCTTGTCGAACCTTTTAAGTTGATTAGTTTAATACATAAAATATATATTTCATTCAACTTCAATCAAAGTTTCTAAATGATTTTCATTGAATCGGAAGTTATGTACATATACATATACAGTTTCGCCTACATTTATTCTTTAGATAGACTAAATTAGTATAATGGCCATATTTTTTCGGTTTCAATCTGATAATGTTATATATTCAATGTCTGACAGCATTCTCTTTAGACAGAATTACGTGGTACATGAAAATGGTTCATTTTTTATAAGTGCGCCTAATTTTACGAGGTAAATTGTAATTAAAATATTTGCACGGATCAAATTTTACAAATCATTTTAATCACTGGACCTTCATAACACATCCCTTACAATTTCTTTATAGTTTGATATCAAATTTCCGTTATTTTAAAATTGGTGGTCAATCAGTAATGATCAGCACAGGAACGGATTATAAAGGCGCAATATCTAAATTGGATGTTGAAAATAATCACTAATTGCAAGTGAAGTAGAAATAACATCTGATTTGCTTAACAGTGACACAAAAATTTTATTGTTGGGATTAAACCGCCGAGTTTTTTTTTGGCTAATTTCTTTTATACCATTCTATTCACACCCAACGTATCGTGATTGGTATTTCGCTCGCTGGAATATACAACTCAAAAGTTACGTGCTGTACTTTACGCTATGAGATCAATCTGTGATAAATAAAACACCTAAATAATTTTTGAATTAAACTGTTTCTATACTGAAACCAACCAAAAACAGTTGACTGTACAATTTTTAATATGATTTTCATTTTGTCTCTCCACAACTCAAGAAAAAACTAATTTTAGATTTTTTTCTTATTTTTGCACTCTGATTTATCATTCATATAATGTTGTCCATTAAAGTTAGAAACAAACAAGCAGAATACGTGTTCAAATGTCACAAATATTGGAACCGACTGGGAATATGATAAGAACAAAAGACTTTCAACGAATAATTATTAGAGCGAACATAAATCATAAGAACATAAATCAAGACAAAAAGTTATATCGATAAGGAAGTTCTTCACATTAATTTGTTCAAACTCTAAACAGTGTTAAAACTTAATATGTGTTTGTATAGGAAAAATGATGCAAACTTGTGTTGCAAAACAAAAGAGAGCTTTGTACAAAATATTTGGTCATTCAATATTTTCACAAATTATCACATTATTTACATTTCGATAGACTACTCAGCCTACTGGCTAATGATGCATATCTCATGAATTTTAATTGGTTCTATACATATAATGGCTCTATATTTTCCCTATTGCGAAAGCTGTAGATCGATGCATATTTGATGAAATTTCAGCCAACTTGGCATTTATTTCTGGAAATCTTTCCAAATCTATGCTATGTACTATTTTCTGGAACAACACGTGACTACCGATCTGAAATAATAAATATGGATTGAGATTTGTTGACAAAAATTACATAAATGCTGTTCCACTGATTTTGCAAAGCATTTAAGTCTTTCGTTCGTATTAAAATTTGAAAGCAATGTTTTGCATAATGAAAAGGGAAAAACCCGAATTCACGCAGGGAGCTGCGTGCGTTCAAAAATAGATGCAAATGCTAATCTCAAAAACATGTTTTATTGTTTTTCAATTATTACTCGTTTCTACTTTATTGTTTAAGTTATATAAACAATATACAAACACCGTATTTAGGTTTCCAAATATCGGTGGGTGCGTCGCTGAAATATAGACATACCGTTAAAATTCGATTTCACTTTATTACCATCGACTAA
This sequence comes from Philornis downsi, assembly GCA_019455685.1. Lineage (NCBI taxonomy): Eukaryota > Metazoa > Arthropoda > Insecta > Diptera > Muscidae > Philornis > Philornis downsi. The sequence goes on from JAHXMU010021886.1 coordinate 8,907, forward strand.
CATAAAATGTAAGAAGACAGATGACAGCATCTCCCCTTGGACGGCTAACCGAAAAATAAATGATATGAACACTATGTAAACGTAAAGCAGGAGTTTTCAAATATTATCATTTTTCACAAGGTAATGAAATATAAAATACAATAATATTGTATTTAGGCCACATACATCGAAATATAGGTCTGACCCAAAACCTTTGCTCAAAACTATCATCCTAATCATTTGGGTTGAAAAACTAACTTGAAATTTATAATAATCGCATTGATGCACAAGAATTCGTTGCATATAAGAGTTGGAGTTATGGTTTCACAGCTAGTTAGATTTAAGGGAAAAGAAAAAATATTCAAACAACATTTTGGTTACATTTTCTGAAATACTGATGTGTTGCCTTCCAGTCACAACGCCATAACAGGTTTAGCGTTGTGGCATCTTTGAAAAGCTCTTATTTTTACATTTATTATTTTTGTACGATCTATGTTTGCAATAAACAAGTGACGTCACTGCTCATGTTTTAACATTTTTTGTTTAATCATATAAAATATTTACTATCGAAATATTGTTCGGGTAATATTATTACTTTATAGTTTTTGAAACAAAAATTTTAAATTTTCATTTATGTATTTCTCATTTGATTTATATTTGGTTTCTAGCAAAAATGCGCCCGAAGATGCAATAAAGAAATAAATTGTAGCTTTTGCATCCTTAAATGACGCATATATGACAGTGAAGAGATTTGACTATATATGGAACAATACATAACTAACTACATATGGGACAATGTAGTTAGTCTTTCGCTTTTACAATTTTATCGTCAAGATAAGTGGATATTTCAAAGTACATTTTCCTCCTTTCATCATTTCTCTTAGTTTCTTTGTAGATTCAAAAAATAATTTTCTTAAAACTTGAAACTAAACTTTCCACTACAATCAGTAGTTAAGGTGAAATTAAATTGTGTTTTCGTAAGAAATAAACAACTTTACGTATTTCATATTCGATCCCAGTGAATCTCATACTGACAAAACATTTCCTGCTTATTTATTGCAAATGCTACAGTCAAATTTGTTTAAAAACTGAAACGTGTTCAGAAAGGTTGTTCTTTATGACAATATAACGATTTTTTTCGTAAATATTGATTTAACTTTGCTTCATAGGGAAAAACTAATTAAAACAAGTTTAACTAGTTTTATGATAGGACGAGTGTACTGGAACCGGTTTTCCGGAAAATATGGTTTATTAATTAATTCAAAAAAATTTTGAAAAAACTCGAATAGTTTAACTCTCCAAGTTAGTTTTGCAAACATGAACAAAAAACATTTCCTTAAGTTTCCTTCCTTGATCTCAAGCATTACATAAGGTGTGGTATTTAATTTAATATTGCTTTGATATCTGAGGTATTTACTTGTAGTCCTTTCAAATATATACGCGATACTGCCGATTCTTTGTAAAGAAACTCACAAAATAATCGTAGACTGAGGCATAACTTTTATGTTCCCCCTCCCACTGAGGTGACTTCCAATAGATAAAAGTCTTCCTTGACTTCCGTTGCGCAACAATTTTGACTGATTCAATTACCTTAAGATGAAAGCTTAGTGTCCCATGTTTGCAATAGACTTTTTGACTCACCCTAATTAGTTAACATTGGAAGGAATTTGATCCTACCAATTTAATATATTTTTAGTTTGTGTCACATGGTATGTCGGTAGCATATTGAAGGAATGCGCAAATAACTTTAATTTGAAATATTTTCAGTTACAATTGCCAATTTTCCCATTACAGGTCAAGAAGCCAGTTGATGCTGGTCAATTCACATTTAAGTTAAACATGAACACTTGATACAATAACGGAAGAAGTGGAAGTAATGAAAAGGGCAATTAGACGCTGAAAAGGGCAATAGAATATGTTGGCCATTTATGGTTGAGTTATTGATGCCGGCTGTTTTCCCACCAGATATATTTTGCAGTCAGATTTCGTGTAACAGTTTATGACTTCGCTTGTTTCTTTCTTGTTTGATAAGCGTTTTGTTTACATAAGGCGTTTGTTCGAGCGTTAAGCAAAGAATGCAAATGGCACACAAGTACCTGTCATGAGTGTAGTCCTTAAATGCTTTGTTTCAGCTTTTGAGCAAAGGCATTTGCGAACGTGGTAAGGCTTGTGGTGGGATATCTCGCGATACACTTTGCCGCTTTCATGTTTTCTAATCAAAATTTCATTAATTTTACCTTAAACACACATTTTTTCTTAGGGCTTTGCTTTCATGTTCGGTTTTTGTTTCTTCCGCTTCCGCGAAGACCTTAAATTTGTTTTCTTGGGTCGTACTCGTATAAGGAATTTTGTTTGGTTTTGAATATGTTTCATATCATTCATTCTTTCGCCTTGAGTCACGGTTAATTTATATTTCAAAATAACGTTATTTTTCTTGACTCAATTTACTGATTATGATTGTCATTTAATTTATCCATTAAGATAGTGTACATGTTTACAAATTGGAAACAAATCACTTAAAAGTGAGTTAAAACGTTGCACGAACCTTTTTAATCAGTTCAATCAGACAGCCTACCCATGGGTGGCGCCACAACTTTCGATGCGATAAGAGATGCATCAAGCAAAATATATTTTTGTTTATGTAGCGGTGATAGTTATCAAGATATCTGGCAATGAAACATTGAAAACTGACATTTTTCCATTTTTTATTTTAGATGAATTTTTTATTTCCTTATAATGCTTGGACCTTGCCATTATGAAATAAAATGTTATTCAAATAAACGCCTCTGAATTGGTTGTAGCAGTGGTTCCTTTTGAGGAACATTTCGCACATTTCGGGCGGAATGTTTGGGGATGGGGAATAAATAAATACAATTCATGTTACTTTTATCTGCTGCTGTTACATACATAACATATTTACACATTTGTCGGAGTTTTAAACTGGTATGAGGTTCAAACTTGTCATCAAATCTGTCACCACTGCGTGCAATGAAATAGCACAGCACCTAATGCAAGGAAACATCCTGTAATCCAGAAATGACCCCCGGTAATCAGACATCAACCATATGAGATGACTTGTAACATTGTTGTCACTATGACAGGAAATAAAAAGTTAATAAATATAACGGTCCCCGTACTCTAAAACTTGCACGGTATACATAAGACAATGTAAACCGAAGTAAATTAGAAAGCGTCATTCAATCAAATCATTTTCAAATGCTTTAAGAAGTAACAAAATTCGAAAAAATATGCCTAAATGATCGCAGGTGCTCTGCATAAACTGCTGTGCTGCAAGAAGTGAGATAAATTAATAAATCAATCTGACTTACTGCAGTCATTAAGGTGGATTGTTCTACTCCATCCATATGAAAAATGCCAAGTTAAGCTATTTATTTATTCTCAACCATAAATCGCTACGTCGGCAATTAAATAAACGTTATATATTTTTTAAATGACAAATTATTGCAAATGATGATATCATATACATTTTTTTATTATACATTTTCATGAACTGGTATCCTTGTTCGCGACATCCTCTCATCATGTGGTTAGAGGGATATAGCGAAATATCTGCACATGTGTATGTATGACGGTGTTCACAAGTACATCGTCTTACGCTTACCTGTTTGTAGACATCATTCCATATTCGTTAATATCCAATTCATATCAATTTAAAATAGCAGATAAATAACATTATATCTGGGTTCCAAATATGAGATGCCTGTTACAGTCAAACAAAGAAGAATTTCTTATTAAACGAAGTCAACGGAAAATACTGCACGAATCTCTTGAAATTGTTATTAAAGTGTTGATTATTAATTAATTCCTGACATTGGTTACCTCTGCGTGGTTTTTATTATTTAGTACTTAGGTACAAAAGCTCTTACGCTCTTATCGAAACTGTTGTTTATTGTTATTGAAAACAATCCTATTTAGAGTAGTTGTTGTTTTAATAGAGCGCTAAAACTATGTCTTCTTTCTACAGAGGAGTATAACCGGCCAGCTTAGGGGAGAAAAAAGTTTTGTTTGTCAAACTTTTTTCAAAAACCACCAACGTCATATCAGAAAGTACTTAATTTCTGATGTAAACATGAGGTGTAGTTTACATGTTTCTATAGTAATATATTGCACCCTACGCTTTGATGTATTAGATGGTATCCCGCTGTTTGTAACTTTCAGAAATATTTTACTAGCGCTCATGTGCAAAGGGTTGATAATGGATACTGGATATTGGCATCTTAAAAACAAGCAGATATAGTGGATGAGAGGAGATCTTATCATATAAGCGAGTTACCACTATGTTGCCTCGGCCTTTCGTTCGAATTGCAAACAATGACAATAAGACAACTTCAAAATTCGCTGCAGCAGATATGAGTGATGCAAATATTTCATTAGTCTAATAACATTAACTAACTAACATCCCTCAATAATTAGAATTAGACCTACATACCATTTAAAAAATTGTGTACCTGATGAATCACAGATTATAATGTGACTTTTTTAAAGTAAGCTTTGCATTATCTACGTAAATTTTAGATAGTGTTATTATTAGCAAGAAGAGAATTTCCACTCAAATGTTTGTTTCTTATGGAAAACCGAAAATAACGCTGACATGTTATCTCTATGAATTACATAATTTGTCAAAGATGTTTAATGAAAGATGCGTCTCCCCTACATTTAAGGATTATGTTTATTTTATCATTCATTTTTCTGGGTATGATGAATTTGTGGACAAACTTAGAATTAAATGTCGATCTCTAATAATATTGCTATTTAGGAATTTTATAACAATTTTTTTAGCTTTAAACAAATTATACTTCCCTCAAAAAAAAAAAAAAAAACAAAACAAAAAAAATTGAACAAACCCAAATCAAACACAATACCCGTGGATTCTACATACAAACTATACACTTCATTGAAAGTTGACCGTGTTAAGAAGTGTATTTCAAGGATATATTATATTTTAGAATTATTATATTTTAGAATATATCCTTGTGTTTTTAAATATTTCCTCTAGAATAGATAAAGATCCACATAGTTTCTAAATTTCGTTGTCCTAAACTTAAACATGGTACCAAAAATTGTTCTGAAAATAAATGCATTAAAAATCTCAGCTAAAGTTGCGCCAACTTAAAGAGTGTGTACACCAAAAACATCAAACTCAATACACTTTACTACATTGATTTCTTCCATGCTGTCAATATAATTGCGCCGTCCATAATACTTGTTTTTTGCTACTTAGCTTCTGCCTATGATAGGAGAAAGCACTCTATCGTATACGAGTATGTATTTAAACAAAGTTATTTAATTATGCCTTTTGCAATCGATGCTTTAAAGAAAAACCAATTTATTATTCCCTAACGTAGTCTCAATTAATGCGATCAACACATTTTATCTACCGTTTATACTCTTTTTGGGTACTTTTCCAATGGTACGAATTAGAAACAGGAGGGAAAGAAGTTGGAATAGATAAGAGGACAATGTGTTGTCGAAGAAATTTTGAAGAAATTTCGCCATAGCGGTGATCACTTTCACTCCAACTATTTTCTTGGTCAAGAGCTGTTGCTTTTTTCAAATCTGTAACATGAATTAAATCTAATGAACGATTAATTAGCAGGTAATAAAGTTTGTAATTTGCATTTGTATGACATTGTATGGCTTATTTTCTGACAGTTTCGATGAATATTTAATCGATTTCGGTATCTATGCATGAAGCTTTGGAACAGTTTCATTTAATATTTCGCAAAGAAACGTTAATTTCTCTTGCATCCTTTTGGATGGAACTAAAAATAGAGTCACTTATTCTAGTTGGAAGTAAGATGCTACTTGTTTAATTATTTGGATTTACCTATTTCTTATCATACCAATAGCTTTTCTTATCATACCCATAAACCACGTAAGTTCAGAAATATCACATGGCAAATCACTTTATGCTTTTAGTGGCTGACACAAAGAAAATAAATCCAACTTATTCCATATTATCCTGGCTCGTTTGTTTTCTTTTTTCTTATTCAACATTCCTTGCTCGTGCAGTAAACAAGTCAATAAATATATTCTAAACCTGTTTTTTCTTGATTACCGAAATTTGTTGAAGAAAAATAAAGAATAAAATTCGAAATTTGAAAAATAAAAATCTCAATTCAAAAAATAAAAAATAAAATTCGAAAAAAGGAAAAAAATCTTTAACTTTCGTTTTGAATTTCCTCTTCAGCATTGTCTACTAAACCTGTGAGCAAGTTCTTACTTAAGTGTCTTCAGTCGTCCGCATAACAATAACTAGTCAGCACAATCGCTATATTTCCGAGCAGTTAACTCGTACTCGTCCCAAAGCGACTATACTGCTTCTTCGTCCAAAGAAATAAATAAATTTTACCCTCTTTTATCTTCTTCATGCTGCAGCAACTGACAGCAGTTTCGTAACCTCAGATTACCAGTTTATGAAACAAAAGTCTGACTTTTGAATCGAATATCGCCTATTATAAGGCTTCGTTTAGGGAAATAAAGTTCAATAAGACTTTTGCTTATTTTCAAATAAATTTCGGCTCTGAGCCAATGGTAGAGCTTTAAAGACGACGAAAGAATGATCTGTTTTCCGTAAGACTTTTCCAGGATTTGCCGATTTTCATTAACGTTTTATGCTTTATTTGAATTTATGGAGCTAAGTTGGCTTCAGCTCAGCGCTTTTTAAATTAGTGAAATGTAATATTCCCCTTTAATGTAGCTCAATTTTAAAAGTGTTGAAAATAATTTCAAATTTTTTCGTTTTGTTGACTGACCGTAACACAATGATTGCGACATACCACTATCGTGTATCTATCCCCAGTACAACCATTGTTCTTTCTTTGAGAGACTTCATTGTTTGCTGACGACACTTTACGTATATAATAAATGATTCTCAAACATAAGGTTTAAGTCTTAACAGCTTCACAAACATATATAGGTTATAATATTAAAGAACGCAACCACTACATTGCTTTTATAAAAAAAGCTTGAGGCAATTATTTTTGTCCTTAACTGTAGATATGCCACGAAATGTTTTACACCTATTTCGAGAGGGTTGTTGTGGTTTTTGATAACCATTCTAGTTCTTTTATGGTAAAAGTAAAATGAAGACCACGTTTCCTTTTGTTGTTCAGGCAATGCAAGTTTTTCAATATTTTGCCGTTTATTCCGAATGTATGACGTTCGTATGCCACCGATTGTGGTGTAGTTAGAAGGATTCTGTTTAATAATAAAAAGGATTACAGTTTAAGTGGATTAAGAGAGCTCCTTGGTTATCACAATAATCAACAATTTCAAATGTGAAACCCAGTAAATACAATGAAAAGTGCTCCGGTCCCACATTCTCATTCACAAACACAAAGCAAATAGTACTCACAAATTCCATTCTATTGGAGTCGCCTAAACGTTGGAATTTTAAACGATGGGAGAGGCTACAGATTTTGGGTTAAGCAAATGAAATTATGTAGCTGAGAATTTACTTTGTTATTTGTATATAATTGGAAATTGAACTGAAATTGAACTTTGTTATTTTCCTTTTAAGCTATAACTGCTGACAGGGTATGCAAAGAATTTCTAGTTGTTGGTTTATGTTACGCGAAATAACATTTGTAATACGTATTTATATGTTTCGCATTTTGAAATGAATACGAAATGTTTCTTTCCAATCAATGCCATATTTTGTATGAATTTTTGATCAAACGTTAATAAAGTGATAATTTAAGATAGAAATTTCACGCCTGTGACATGGGAGGTATTAACCGCCAATATGAAATAGAAAAATATCCGTTGTCTTTCTGGTAGGAGTTACACTATGGCGCAGTAAAATATAGGATTAAATTCTGATATATCCAAAAATATACTTATGGACATCGTTTCCTCCTTCAGAATAGTTTTATGATTTAAACTAGCAACGATTTCTACTAAACGATCTACAGTTTTAGTTCAAATCTTGTGAAATTTCTTAAAATATATCTGTAGAATAATTCCATAATATGGATCGATATGAACAAAAATTATTATTTTCGTAGGGACTCGTTTCACAAATATTTTATTTCTCTTCTACTTCCTTGATTCACTTTTATACAATACTTATTTATAAAGAAAATAATTAAAATACATATTGAGTAGATTCTTGATTCGTCAAAACAAATAGCTTAGTTTTATCCTCATTCACCGACAGGACTACTTATGCCGATTACTGCAGATTTCCTCATAATCATCTCCAAAATATGCTGAAGACCTCGCACCACAAGATGTCGCCTTACCTAAAGCCTCACTTGGTACACTTTACTAAATGTATCAGACTGTAAAACGCAACTTTATAGTCGACCAAAAAGTTGTACTTGTCGATTTATCTTTCTTGGGTCTTCTCAAGGACTTGTCGTAGTGTGTATTTCTGGTCAGTTGCAGATTTAGCAGGTGTAAAATGCGGTTCAATCAGGTCAGATATAATAGGGTTCAGTTTTACAAATACCACACTCGACAGAACCATATAGCTTGGCACATGATTTGCGTTTGGAATGGACCACCATAGACCACCATAGTTTTTATGGACCACCATAGTTTTTATGCCCGGGTGGGAAACGATCTTTCCCCTACCGTTACTACCGCCTTAAATAATGGTCTGCCACTACTTTCCTCTCGTTATGGAGTATAATATAAAAAGACACCTGTATTTAAACCATCTGTTATGTTTAAGTTTGTGACAAAAATCATTAGAAAAAAAATCATCAGAAATAATGTTTGGCGCCCTAAAAAAA
>JAHXMU010021886.1:17657-27713 GCA_019455685.1 Philornis downsi
TCGATGAAAATAGATATTAATGTAATCAAACCACTGACAGCAAAACAATTGTTAAAAAGATGACAACTTTACGTCTTTTCTTTTTAACACCATACGGTTTCTTCATAAATCTGATATATCTAAAATGGTGCAAAATTTCGAAATGTGATCTACAGTCACAGAACTCCAACTTATTTACCTATATATGAACCAGCAGCATGAAGCCCTAGTGAAACTTAGTTTGAAAAATTAGATAAGGCGAAAATAAGAGCGCTATTAAAATATGTAAAATAAGTCAGAGAAAATGGTTAAGGCACTTTGCATATGTAGCATGAATTTCAATCGTACCGCGCTACCCACCATCGTGAACACAATACGAGTATATGGTTTAAATAGAATTCAGTGAACATAACTGTTTGTACATATTTAAAAGTAAAATAGCTTTTTGTAATCATTTTAAATTCTTTCAAAGCATTCAACAACAAATTGTACCACTCATCAGAGTACTCACCAGTAAGATGATCTAACCAGTGAACGACAAATACAAGTACTTATTTATTCATGTTAAATGATTCTACTTTAAATTGTCACATAATTTGCCAATCCCGTCAACATTCCATCTGACATTCGAACGGAACTGGTTGGTAATTCAACCGGATTTATTCTTTGCACCTACATTCATTTATATTCGATAATTCGAAATAGGCTTTCTACGTTATTATTGTTGATTGGTTCGGTATCTTTCACATCGAAATGAAGACTTCCGATGTCAACAGTCTTGGTTAGCAAAGAATGGAATGGACGAAAGAGCGATCGATAGTTTTGCAAAGCTTTTGATAGTTTTGCGATTTGCAATTTGCATTGCCGACAGCCTGCAAGTGAATGAATAAGTGTAGGAATTGTGGTTGTTTATTACTCGTATATAAACATGCCGATAAAGGGATTGCCATAACTGTGATTGCGAACCTCAAACCGGTTTAAAATGTGGACTTCTATATTTATATATCATAATTTGTTTTGACGTTTGGAAAGTGCATAAATGATATCCTAATGACAGATAGCTTAATTAGATTACTGTGCAGAAAAGTCCAGAATTGAATTGTTATTGGACTACAAACTTAAATGAAAGAGGCATTAAGTTTTCCATAAACTTTAATCGGATTAAACTCTGTGTTTGCGTAGCAACAAAATAAACCCAAGCATGAAATAACTTTATTTTCAATTTCAAAATTGCACGGAGTTTACCTAGTAAGAGTCATTTTAGTAAAAAAAATCGTAAAATGGTTACAATAATTTGCCCAATGTAGAGAGCAAGGCCAAATAAGAGTAAAACAAAAAATATACAGAAACTAAGTTTATTTGTTTAAAAAGAAGTTAAAAAAAGATCTACATTTATATTTACGTTTCTTACTGGATTCGATTTTTATTTAAAACTGCATTCGATGCACGAGTTCATAAGAATTATAAAAATGTTTGATGACCATCGAGTCATCATCATTTCCCTTACTTTCGTTATCTTTAGATCCAATAACTTTAGATATAACTATATTATTATTAATTATAAAAGCAACTAAAAAGAAAAAATTATTCCTATGACTGTGTCAGTTTATTTACTTCGGTTATTATATATTCTTGTGTAGCCCGATGATTAGTACACGCAGCTATCGTTCGCATGATGCGGCCACCTTTCATAATTTTAAGCGGCGGTCACCTCGATGTCTCTGACGAACACTTCGAGTAGTTAAGTAATCGACACTTCGAGTAGTTAATGATCGGTGAGTTCAAATATGGAATGTGTATATATTCATTGAATGTGAGAAGCTCTCTTCTCATATGTCACTCATGGGATGCGGGGGAATATGTTTTTTTATTATATCATTTATTATATCCGAACAGTACCCTATTATTTGTGGAACAGTTTTAGTCCTAAATTCATAAACATAAGAAGAACTATGTTCTCATTCGTTTGAAACTATAAAAATTGTGCTTTGTACAAAAAAAAAAATCGGATCCAAAAATAAAATATATTTATTTTAACATTTATTTTATTTACTTATTTTATCAAACATTACAGTGATTCTATTATAAACTGTATCCAATGGAAGAATCTACTAATTTAAATTCCGATCTTCAAAATATTGGTATTTTGTTACCATTCATTTATTTCTTAATAGCGCAATTCCTAGTACAACCAGATTAACCGAAATAAGATTTTTTAGTTACGTTTTCCGAGGAATTGAAACATAAATTTTTCCATACGAAAATTTAAATGTTTCAAATTTTTGTGGGAATAGTTCTACCTTGCAAAAGTTTGTCCAAACCGTTTCATAGCAAAACAAAGTGAAATAAACTTATTTTATTCCTTCTGCAACTCTTTTAGGTGAAAATTGCTGCTACAATGTGTTTAGCGAATCTAAAGAATTTATGAGAAAGTCAGAAGAAACTTAAAAGGCTAAATACAAACAAGTCGAAAAAAACTAAGTTTAACACGAAAGTTGGCACTCTGATAAAGACATACACAAATATTAAAATTGGTTCAGGAATCCTCCACGTATTTTTTTTTATTCCTGATCTCGGTTTTCTTTCAAAATACCTTTAAATGAGAGTGTAGCATAATAGAAGAGGAAACCATCGCATAATACAATGGCCATATCAACTAATCCAAATGCTAATTCAGATATCGCAATGCGTTTACCCGTTCCACATGCCCCTACATGAACTGGTATCAAAGCCATTTGTTGCTGTTGCTTTCAGTAAAGAAATAAACAGGCCTATTTGTAGGCCCTGTTGTCGCACAGTAACATCGCTTTATTTAACTAGTTATGATTTATGACAAGGGAAATTCCTTACCTCTCTGTCATGGCGTAGTATTATTTATAGAAGAAAAGTATGAGTATGACTTTCGTCCTATTTCTATAAAGCGCCAGCTTCATAGAAGCTAATTGACAACTTTAACTTTACAAGCAATACTGCCATATCAATTATAAAAATTAAAATATTTAATAAGACAAGAGAAAAAATTAACTGTGTTAGAAACATTTCCAGATTACGTTACTAATACTTTTTTAATTTTTTTTTCAAAGGTTGATAAAAGCGAAATATTTTTATCAAAACGTGCAGCAAAAGTTGCTGATTTATACTCAATCTTCATGCCGATTTTTTAGCTTTTAGACAAATAGTAGATTTACAAATACACATAAAAGCAAAAATGGATGAACTAAATGAAAATGTATAAGAGACTGATATATTATTTATTTTTACTTCATATTAGTTTCTTTTTATACTTGTACAAAATCTCTGATCCTAATGATATCTTAGATTTAAACTCTATGAAGTATTTGTCCTTGAACAAATTATAATTAAGATACAATTCTCGATAACGTACATTTTCCGATTCTTGTCACACATTATCATCGAAATGTACCATCATATCATTAAAAAATCTGTGATCTAAATTTCACGACTTTTGGTTTGCCAGCATACAAACGTACTTGTTCGCCATTAGAAACTAACGCGTCATACCCATTTGTGTTTGTAATAATAAAATACAATTACAGTTGTGAAATAATCATATGTCATCCTCGAACATGTATAATTTGTCTTTGAAACCTAATTTCGACATACCATCAATATATAATTTAATTAATAACTGCCATAGCACACAACCTATCGAAGTGCCACATATAGCAACATGCTTCGAGTCTGTCCAATCTGTACATACTGCTATTTTTAAATAGTCAAGAAACAATAACTGTTCCACGAGAAAATCCTAATATTTAAATTTTTCTTATCAATGTCTCGTGACCAAATACATCAAATCTATTTGAAATATCACGAAACATGCCATCAACACCCCAATAATCTGCATCCCAAATATTACAAATACAATCTGCAACATTAAGAATTGCATATCCAGTAACAGTAGATTCTGCCGGCAAGTTTGGCACACATCACGTGTTTGGTGGAATAAATTCTCAGAATGAAAGTGGGCAGCATTGCCAAAGCCTTCTAATGCTTGCCATACAAATTGACTTATTTATCGGAATTTTAACTTTTTACTGCATAGATGGGTATTATGTTCTTCTTACGAGGAAATTACACGAAACATTTTTTGCTCGTGAAAAAATTTCGTGGCATTACCAGCTATTACTTGTGTTGGTTCCAGCACCGAAATCGAAACAACTTACGGTTTTACGTCATAATATGTTCGATAATATATTCCCAAAATTATGAAATGGTGTTTTTCATGACTATTTCATTTCATAAGCTGAACATATAATGACGTAAATGTAAGCAGTTCGGATTTCATTGCCGGAAAACAACAAAAAAAGGTTGATGTTGCCGACTAAGAAAATTTACTCGCGAAAAAACATAACATTGTCTGATGGAAAAATTTAGCTTCAAATTCTTCGACTATTTTTTCATATGGAGTCTTATGACGAAAACTGAGCGTAGCGCCTAGGCTCTAGGACTTCAAGCTAACTTCAGAATTTCAAATTAAATCAAATTGACTTAAAATTCATAAGAAATCCAGATCGAAAAGATTTTTTCTACAAGTCTCCCACATATTTAAGAACTATCTGTCCTGTGATTGTTCATAATTATTACCATTAGATATACATATTTAAGCTGTATGCAAGACGCTGTGTCTTAACGATTCACATAAAGTGATGAGAATATGTTTTTGAACTAATTTGATCAGCAACTCAATTGTGAAGTAGTTTTTGTAGTTAGAACCGTACGTTTGCGTCAAAATTGCGATATGCAAAATTTGTTTGTTAACTATACCTATACATACCGTAAGTACATATAATTTGGGAATAATTTTTCTAAATAACAAACAGTATTTTTGTGGCCTAAATAACTGGAAAAGATGCATTTATATAGTTCGAAGCTTGGTCGTCATAAGTATATCCTGGGGAATTGGACGAAAGTTGCAATGAAATACCTTATCCGAAATTGTTAGTTATAGAAATGTGATTACGAAACAATGTCCGATATTACAGCAGTAAACAAAAATTCTCGAAATTTCCCAAAGTTCTTACATCGTTCTATCGTGCAAATTTGTTACTAATTGAGAAAGTAGTTTCCTTTATTGTACAGAGAAATATTTTTGCTCCATAGACGAAAAACCAGTACAAGAAAAGAAAAACTGTGTCATCAAACACCGGGCAATACCTGGCTGAGAAAATAGCCTATAAATTAATCCCATTGATCGTTATCTCCCCACCACATTTATATAACAGCGGCAATTGGTCGCTTGTCGATGGCCTACGATTTCTTCTCATTTTCCTCTATATTAGGAATTCAATTATAATTCGATTAAAATCGCTTTAACAGTTTAGAGGAAACACAAAACCATACCGAATCTCTTCTACTCTTTCTTCTGTGCCATGACCGTCATGGCCATCGTTTTGTGACACATGTTGCCCCATGTTAGGTTGACTGTTCACTATTGGATTCGTCTCATAGAGATGGTGGTAGTGGCTAAGACACATAAGCCGTATCTGATGCTGATCTGATGCTTTTGCTGGCAGAAAACTCACAACAAACCCGTTATGGCCTCAGCATTTTGTGTTAGACTTAATACCTCCTGGTTGATCGAATGAATAGGATGCTGCTCTATAAGGTAAGATGTAACTATACAGACTACTTTTATTGTAGTTTATTGGTAAACTTCTGTCTAAGAGTACCGCCCTGGAATTGCTTGTTGATTTTTCGCACGTTCTGTAATTGTGAATGTGTGAAATATTTTAAATGTTTTATAATTGATATCGTTGCTGGTTGTTTGTACTCGCCAGCGAGGAGAATGTAGGCCGCCGCAAAAAAAATAGTTATACCTATATATCTCTAAAATGGCCAAGCATTTTGTAATAATGCAGAAACAACAAATTAGGGAAACTGTTGTAATTCCTAATGGATATGCAGTCGATCACAACAGTTGTATAAAAGTTAGACAAAGGCAGGAGGTAACAAACCAAACTTATATATGATGACGGTCTGACCTATTTATTTTATTTAGTTACAAAAATTGTGTGTGGTCATTGCCATGCAAACGTACATTTTAAATTTCTCCAATATTAAGCAATTTTTTTTTTTATTTCAAAAAGTATTAAAAAAGTAAGTAAACAAGTGTTTTCGTGCTTAATTTGTTATTGGAAGGAGAGAAGATGCACGCTTATGTCGACATTTAGACCCATTTCTTCCAAAAACTGACCTTTTTGGGAGGAATGATTTTTAGAGAGAATCGTATTTATTAAAAGAAAGCACCAGGAGCATAGGTAAACTAACAAATTCGATAATCGAATGGGAAAAAGTTGCTTTCAGAATTCGATTTTTTCAACAAAACTAGATTTTCATTCAATTTTTGTACCCACAAATCATTTACACTAATTTTTTCAATCTGCAATTTGTTTTAACAAAATTGTATTAAATCAACGGGGTTTCCGAACTTCTACCGATTGTCAGTCATTGTTATTTTTAACAAGCAACCGTTGTAACCGGTCTTTTCGTGCCAGGTACGTTGTTTTTTTCCAAACATACCAATATTTTGCAATACGAAATCGAAAATCATGAACTTCCCGATAGTGCTTAAAAATAACTGACAGAAATTTAAGTACAAAAACATAATTCCGAAATTCAGACAACTATTTGATTCCCCCAAGATAATAACGTCACCGTAATCGATATATGTAGGTGGATCTGTATAATCTGGAAGGCGTTGATTTCACTGGACGTGAATGTACTAAAGGTCTTCATCCTTCAAAACAAAAACGTCTTGCATTTTGCTGTTAGTGTTGTAGTAAAAAATATTGGTCGGAAGATTTACTTTTTCCTACTTGTTCTTCAAGTACAAAAAAAACTTTATTATCATACTGAAAAAAACGTTATTATCATATAGAAACCCATCCTTTACGTTTACGATGGACCGTTCACAGTCAATAACACGTTGGAGCATTTATTTCGGTATTTCGCGCGAGTAATGTTGGCTTCTATTTATGCAATCAAAATGAAAATTTTTTTATAGTTGTCATATCACCTGATGTAGTTGCACACTTCACGAATTCGAAGCTTTTAGATTAACTGTCCATCAAATTCTTCCCGTAATAATTCCATGATTTGAAACCAGTCGTCTTCGAAATCACGGTAATGATTATATGTATATGCTTGAAGTTCGTAAGAAAATTTAAGGATTGTTAAAAATATTAATTTTATTATTTTACATTTGGTGTACTGAAAACTTATGAGTACAATAGATACGTATTCGTGATAGTTATGAGAAACACCATCAAAAAAAGCGGCAAGAGGGCACTGATAAAAAAAAAACTCCTTCAACATATTTGATAGTAACACGATTCGTGCGCCACCCTTTATGATCAAGTTTCTTCTTATTAGATGAATTAGTCCAATTTGTTATACATACGGAACAGTGTCTTGGACGATATAGCGAATAAACATAAGATTGGTGGACGAGTTGAAACGTCTTAAACGTCATTAGACATAAAAAAAGCAATAACTCCACTAAAATAAACAGATGAAGTCAAATTCTAATTATAAAAAGAAATTGAAACGGACCTCTTTAGAACTTTGATATTCCTCATCTTAAAAACAAAAGATAATGCAGAAAAACTAAAAAAGCTTTTCTGAACATCCTATATTCGAGAAACCTACAACTATTCTCCGTTCTAATGCTCCAACGCTGATGTTCCCCAACCCAATCAATCTTGTTTGTTATCACTTCAAAAATAATACTTGCACATTCCTTCGTAACTTTCTAAAATTACTAAAAAATAGTTTTTATAAAACTGTATTTAAATTCTGAGCGTGCAAGATCCTGCAACTCTATTAAAATATTTATATTTACTGCCACCAAATTTAAAGTAAAAAAGTGAAAAATTATCCAAATTGGTTAGCAATTGCTCAAATTACAAATGCTGAAGTGTATTTCACATCCAATATAACCAAGTATTGTTATATGCTGAAAAAACGTTTCAATATACAAAAGACATCGACAAATTTTGTATTTTTGAGCATCACACAGAATTTTAGCCGAATAACAAACCTTGACAGGCACCAGAAAGGGTTGCAAATTTTGCTCCAAAGAATGCAGTTCGTTCTCGTTTCCTTTTGATTTCGATTTTTTTGAAAATCTTGTTCTTTTATTCGAAAATTTTGGAGAGCTTTCGAAAAACTTTCTGTATTTCTGTATTTTGGGAGATCCAAAATTATTGCCTCTTTTTGCAACAAGCCAATGCAGATTGCGTGTTGTGACAAATGTTAATTTAAAATGATGAGTTCGTACGCCGTCTAATCAAAAATACTCACCTCTTCTGCCCGTATGGCAAAAATAAGTAAATAAAAGAATAAGAAAGGCTGCTGTTTGTTGTCATTCCGTAAATCAATTTTTTCTCTTTTCGAAATTAATTTTTTAATTTTCAAAATTATTTAATTTGTAGACTTTTCAAACTTCTTATCTTTGGATTGTAATCTTGTAATCTCGCCCGTAAGCTATGCCAAAGTTATTTTTTTGACTTTTTGATTATTTTCGAAAATTTATAAAAATTAATAATATCCTTAGGTAACTTAAGCGAAAAGATTGTGCAAGCAAAAAATAGCCAAAATTACGAAAATAAATACATTCGTGAAACAGCATTTTAATAACCATTGGTTTTATCCGTAGTTACATTAATTTAACACGACAGTTGGAAAATCGACTCTGTAATTGTGTTTCCGGGGAAGTGTGATCTGTTATGCATATGTGAGGTGAGAATTAATAACAATAATTGTCCAATTTATTGAGATGATATCGGAAAAATAAATAATTTCGAAGTGGCGGTGAATACGTAAATCATCCACGAATACTTCATTCATACTGGCAACTAGTGGATAAAAACTTAGATTGAGGCAAGTATTGTTGGCAACGTGTGGCCAGATTCAAGCTTTAGTCTACACAATTGAATCATACAGGATTCGCACATTTTTATACACATGGAAGCCATTTGATCTCTTCAGCATGGACACCTAAAGTGTTAATTATGATTTCTATCAGGGACTAAAGAATTTGTACAAAGTTAAAGGAGTCATGCAACGCCAAGTAACAAAGTAATGTTAAATAATAATGAACCCGTGACAACATTCATGCTACAAAAACATACGTTTAAAAACGAACTGTATTGTTTGCTGGCTTAAACCGAATCATAGTGTACCCCTTATATTGGATGGTATTTAAAGGAATACGTTATCGACATATCGTAGACGGTTCACAAAATTAATCTCTCATATATATTGAAATTTATGCTAGACAGGGAACGGCTTCCTAATTGGAATACAATATAAAATAACCACCGCCAAAAGAGTGATGAAGTTTCCAGTTAAGTCGAATTAGAAACGAAAAGATTCTCTTCTCCTTTATTTCTACTTATGTCTTTTTATACCGTAATCCGTAGGGTATATGGCAATTGATACGCTTATCTTAAGACGTGATTCGTTCCAGGATTTTTTAAGACGATTGAGCCATGTCCATCTATAGCCCAGTTTATCAATTTTTTATGTCCTGATCTGCGAATGAAAGTGGACGCAAAAATTACGCCACTGATGATTTGACAGATTTGATATGATTAACTTTTTCACGTTTAATTTTGAGTTGAAATCGTAATAAAATTACTAGGAAATTGTCTTAAGCACTAAAATATTGGTTTTCTATATCTTTTGAAATTTCTGCGAAACCAATAAAACCCTGCACACTAATCCACTCCGTCCTCGTACAAATTTCAAAAAAATTACTTTTTCGCTCACAATTTAATATTGGTATAAGTATTTCAGGTTTATTGCAACTAATTGTAATATAATATTTAACATGGCTTATTATATGCGATCTTAGGTCGACAGACTTACTTCTGCGGGATAACAGATTCGTAACGTGGTAACAGAAGGTGGGCATGTCAAGGTCGCACTTATGACCCGTCTTCCTAATCAAAATTTCGATCTCCATCTTATCGTAGCATACCGTATCTCTTAAGATAATAGTGATAATGATTCGTTCTGGCATCTTAACTGTACAGATTTTTTTTTTTTTTT
>JAHXMU010021894.1:0-16333 GCA_019455685.1 Philornis downsi
GCCACTTAAGCCCTCTGCCACCTGCTAAATGCCATAATGCCCTCCGCATTGATATCAACGCCAATGGACAAACTTCCCCAACGGATGGGGACACGCGCTTAAAAAGGGTTATTAACTGGATCACTGCATGTGTGGGTGTTTACGGGTGAGTGTGTGAGTGGGAGGTAATTGATGCTTTTGAAATTCGTAGCCGTGTATGCTCTATTTTCACATTGAAAGGGTGAGGCTAAAAAGGGTTAATCAAATATCGTGCGTGTATACATTAAGCTCTCCATTTATGCATTCACACACACACACACACACATATGAACATGCACCGTGAACATTCATTGATATGTACGGACGTAGGTATCTCTGTCTAAATATAGATTTCATTTGATTAAACGAATGTGAATCTAGATGGACGTTTATATTAAATCGTTTTGACAACTCTTTACTTAGTGGTGGTAGAATTTGTGCGAGGGTGCGTGATTGTTTAATACATATATGGGAGGGAGAAAGGGAAAGGTCATTAATGCGTGGTCACGCGTCGTTATTGTTTGAAAGGTAAATATTTGTTAAAAGGCTTAATGTTAGACCTTAATATATGGGTCATGGACAAAGGATAATAAAGATTTGGAGATAATTTTCACATGGCTACTTGTTAATTAAGAAATCAATTCTAATGACAACTGATGTGGCATTTTTAATACCTTCCATTGTCTTATAAGAGAGATATGGTATCATGACTTATTTACTTTCACAGGAACATAAAATTGGAATTAAATTGCAGCGATCTGTTTTACTTGACATTTTTTAGTGTCATGGTCCTTACTACAATATTTTAAATACTTTTTTTTTTAAGGAATTGACAATTTTGTGATAATTTCAATTAACAATTATGGGAAATGTGAAAGGAGAAGAGTAATACCCACGACCCTCGTAGGCTCGAGCCTCTGTGCATTCTTCTACATTTCTTTGAAAGGTGCCCACCTGGTCATACTGATGCACATTTCTTTTCTTTTTTTTTTTTTTGTTTTCGTTGACAAGTCTTGAATATTTTCGGTTTGCTCTTCAGCTCAAATATAACAATTTTGTTTATTGACATACCCATTAACTCAGAAATGATAGCAGAACAAAATTTTGTTCGAAAAAATGGATTTTCTTCAAGCTTTTCGAGAGCCTAGAGAGGATGACTTGATTTCGTGCAGTTGAATTTTGTATGTTCGGAAACAAAGACAAGTTGGTGAGAATGTGGCAGACTCGATTTATCACTGATGACGTGTACAATCATAGTTAAGAGGGATGTTCCAAAAATAGCAGATTTAACAAAGAAGGCACAAAAAAGTTGGGAAAAATTTTCTTCATTTTCCAACATAATCTTCTTTTACACTTTTCCAGCGATATTCGAACGTTTCTATACCCGGTCTATAGTAAGAAGTATCAAAATCCTTAAAATATCCATCAACCGCAGACTCCACCTCTTCAATGTTGGCAAATCTTTTACCACATAACCATTTTTTCAAGTTTAGAAATAGAAAATAGTCCGAGGGAGCTAAATTTGTTGCATAGGGTGCGCGATAAAGCAATTCGAACTTAAATTAATTAATTTTGGCTAATCGCAATAGTGGAAGTGTGAGCTGGAGCATTATCTTGATGAAACAACACTTTCTTTTTCGCCAAATACGGTATTTTTGCCATCATTTCATTCATCACCTAAACGCTGCAATAAATTAGCACAATATTCGCCTTCGATTGTTTTTCGTTTCTAAAGACAATATATAATAATAATTCCAAGCGCATCCTGAAAAACAGACGCCATAAACTTCTTTCCTGCAGATGAAACTGTCTTTGCCTTCTTTGGAAACGATTCTCCCATTCCAGTTCACTGCTTTGACTGTTCCTTTGTCTCAGGTGTGTAGTGGTGGACCCACGTCTCATCCATGGTTATAAATCGACGCAAAAATTCGGTTTTATAGCTTTAAAACATCGTCAAACACTGTACTGAATTTTTTTTCGAAAAGTATTTTTTCATCAATTTCTATTTTATTTCCTTTAAAGTGGTCCCCCTCAGATATAATACACTTGTGCCAGCGTTTCTTCTAATCCTCGAAACACTTCTAAAACGCGCTTTTTGCTATCGCCAACAGCTCCTGTTTCGATTTTTCTTTTATCTCCTCAATCGGAGCAAAACGCTTTCCTTTCATCGTTGTCTTTAGTTTTGCGAAGAGGAAAAAGTCAGCGGGGGCCAAGTCCGGTGAATACGGTGGTTGGGGCATGATTGCGGTTTTGTTTTTGGCAAAAAACTCACACACAAGCATCGATGTGTGAGCCGATGTGAACTATGATTAATTTTTCCACAATTGTGTGCGTTTCTGACGAATTGCTCCGCGCAAACGGCGCATAACTTGAAGGTAGTATTCCTTATTGAGTGTACGACCTTGCGGCAAGAATTCATGATGCACCACGCCATTGCAATCGAAGAAAATAGTGAGCAAATCCTTCACATTTGACCGAACTTGACATGCTAGGGCGACCAGGACGAGCATCGTCATTGACATCTTCTCGGCCTTCCTTAAACCGGTTATACTGTAATTGAACTTGTGTTCTGCTCATAGTAGACTCACCAAATGTCGCAGTCAACATTTCAGACCTTCTTGCACATTTAATTTAATTTTTTACACAAAACTTAATACAGTTTCTTTGATCCATTTTTTCGAATAGCAAAAAATCGAAGAGCACACCAAACCCGACTAACCTTTTCATCTGTCAAAAACAAACTGACAATCCAAAATGGCTGATATTGTCAACATATATAACAGACATGTGTACCAACATAACAGAAATGCGAAAATGGAACATATGTAACTCACAAAATTTGAAAAAACCCGTTTTTTTATCACACCTCGTATTGAAAGCAATTGCGGCACCCATTTTGCGCAAAGCTTTCTTATCTTCAAATATTCGGAAAATATACGATGTATAGCACTTTTTGAAATGCCCATCACTTCAGTGAGCTCACGCACATTTAACTGACGATCGATCATTTAATACCATTTTGTGGATTTTCTTAACCAAGACCGCAATTGGTCGACCTCTACAGTGTTCGTCTTGAAACGTCTCGTACGGTGTCGTTTAAACTCTACTACCCTACTGTTTACAGTCGCGAACGAAGGACCAGACTTCCATAGAATGGAATCTAGCTCGACTTTAATATTGGTTGGGCTGAGACCTTCCAAATGCAAATATTGAATTACATAACATTGACTGATTTTTTTCCATGTTTACAAATTCAATGAGATCGTATACTTCTGATGGCTCAAATAAATATATTAAACAACGTGGCGTCTAATTCATAACAGGATAGATGAGGTTGTCACGTCTCACAGGATAATATCCGATGAGCAATTTGGGTTTAAAAAAGAACGTAGCACTATTCACCAAATTGGTAGATTAAAAAACAAAATAATTAGGAACAAGCGCACTAGAAAGTGTGCCGCAAGTTAGTGTACTAGAGCCATTATTATTTAAATTATATATTGATGACTTGTCAACATTACGTTTTAAAGTCAAAATATACATGTTTGCAGACAACATATGCTTTCTTTATAATTATAATTATCTTTTAGTACTACAAACACAAGTAGAATATAATGCTGCAATTTTATGTGAATATCTAAAGGTGAATAAACTAGTTTTGAATGCCAGCAAAACTAAAGTCGTGAGATTTAGATCAAAACTTTCTATTAATGATACAAATATGATCGTACATGCCGATGGTAACGTGATAGAAAAATCAGAAAGCCTGAGCCTCTTAACTATAATCTATCATGGGATAAACACAACATGAACTTAAAATCCAAAATATCGTCAGGATCTGAAGTTATATACCTATATAAATTTAAGAACAAATTAAATGTTGTTATATCAGTCTCTGATGCACTCTCATTTGACGTATCTTCCTTTCGTACATGCATGTAAGTTGACCACCCGTTTAAAAGCTTTACAATCGGCATAGAATAAACCTTTAAAAACTGCTTTTAATCTACCTAAGAGATTCAGTACATCTTCTTTATATAAAGATTATGCCACAAATGTTTTACCGGTTAAGGGATTATACAAACAACAACATCTGCTCTATGTCTACAAATCAGTAAATGGAAATGGAGTCTTTACAACATCCTTTCATCGAAATATCTATATATATAAAAGAATAACGTTACTGACTGACTGACTCAACATCGCCTAGCCCTAACCACTGGAGCTAGAAACTTGCAACTTGGCATGGAGGTCCATCCTCTAGCATAGACGCCCGCTAAGACGGGATTTTTGGAAAATCCTACGGGGAGGGGCAAAAAGGGGGAAAATCTCCCCCTTCAAAACGGCTTAAGCTAGAACCTTGAAATTTGGCATTTTGGTTCCTTTTATGACGTAGGCACGCTATAAGAAGCGAGTTTTGGAAATTCCTATGGGGAGGGGCAAAAAGGGGGAAAATCTCCCCCTTCAAACGGCTTAAGCTAGAACCTTGAAATTTGGCATGTTGGTTCCTTTTATGACGTAGATGTTCGCTCAGACGGGATTTTCGGAAATTCCGATGGGGAGGGGCAAAAAGGGAAAAAGTCTACCCCTTGGCGGCTACCGCAAACTACTCATCCGATTTCAAAAATTCTTTCGCCAGTTGAATGCTACGTTATCATTGAGTGCTATTTGCAGTTTAGCCCAGAAACTTGCTAAATTAGCGAGTAAACGGGGGAAAGTTTCTGATTGGCGTCCTGGCCTAACCGCTTACTATTGTTTGTTTATAGTTGTTTACTTTTATTTTGCATTTATTTCTTATTTGTCGTTTATCTACACTCTGTACTGAATATTACACTTTTGTTGCATACCTTTAGGCATTTTCTGCTTTTCTCATGGGCAATTTTACGTGGCTTGCTCAAGAGTTAGTTCATCCAAAAATTTATATATCCTCACATCAGGTGGAAAAACTATCAATATTGTATACCAGGAGGTACTTCGCAGAAAATTTACGTGCTTTACAATTAATGTCTCCTGCTGCTATAATAGCTTTACCGCGAATAGATAGATACTATGAAAGATATCCTGCCATATTCCATCTCGCTGTACACCTCGAAGACGGCCAAAGAGTGTGCTTTACAATTAATGTCTCCTGATGCTATAATAGCTTTACCGCGAATGAGATAGCAACATATGAAACTGGCCGATATGTAAGCAGTTCAGAAGCCGTCTGGAGAATATTATCTTTCCCGATACATGAAAGATATCCTGCAAAACTACCGATAACGAAGTATCGGGCTTTTCAGCTAGTATATCATATAAGATCAACCCGTCAAGCAATGGATTCATATGTCATGTTTTGTCGGTTAGAGTTGACCAAGCAACGGGTTACATTTGCTGGACGATTCGAGTATAATTAATTACCAGTATACTTGAAAGAAACTTCACTTTTATCAGTATTTAAAGTGCAATTAAAAAAATGCTTGATAGATAATTTGGAAATGCTTCAAAAATAGTTCTTTTTATATTTCCTATTATTAAATATTTTAATATTAATTATTAAATGCTTACCACAAACTTTGTTATGCTAATGGTTGTTATGGTATTACATGAATGGTTTTAGATGCCTTTTAGCCTCTACAAAGCCAATCTGACACTGAGGCAATTTTATAAAAAATTGTAGTTGTTAAACTGTAATAAATAATTTATTTAAAAACAAAAAAAAAAAAAAAACTCAACAGGGTTAATATTATTATATTATTATTTTATTCACCGGACTTGGTCCCCGCCGACTTTTTCCTCTTCCCAAAACTGAAGACACCGATGAATGGGAAAGCGTTTTGCTACGATTCAGGAGATAAAAAAAATCGAAACAGGAGCTGTTGGCGATACCAAAAAGCGTGTTTCAGAAGTGTTTCGAGGACGGTTATTTTTTGATCACTCTACGTCAGGTCAACTAGTTTTGAAACCATCCTAGTAGATTTGATCCGATTTGATCTCACTATCGCTGTACCAGACAATCTGTGTCCATCGACGTGAGATGTATTTATTCAAATCCAGCGGATCTGTTCACAAGAGAAAGGCAGACTTGTTTAACAACCTATAGCAATATTTTGGAAAAGGTTTTAATTGCTAAAATTTACTTGTCAGTTTTGCTAAATGTACTGTCTGGTAGTGTACTCGATATACCCACCCAAGCTTTCATTAAAGGTCACACAGACCAAAAACTGTTTGTTGTCGTTGTTGCGTTCACAGAGTCTACGCAATTATTATTATGGTCGAGAGCGTAGCAGTAAATACTCCTGATATTCGGAATAACCCATGAAGCCATAAAAGAGATTTTCAACGTAAACTAACCACAACGGCAGCATCCTTAAGGAACGCGTGGACAGACGCACACACACACACACGCACACACATGTATCCAGTCGAAGCCAATAAAGTAGCGTAATAATCGCAAATAAAGCGCAATTTATGTGAAAATAACTAAAAAGGTTTAAAATTTAAATAAATCCTTCACCCTGTGGTATGACGTGGAGTTAAGGAATTATTTTCAGAATCAAATGTCTCAAGTGGAGTGGCTCAGTGGAGGGAAGCCAAAATACTTTCATTGTTTCCTCCCTCAAATCGCCCAATACTCGTACATATTATGGCCTCTATGTACGAGTACATAAATACAGAGACGTACATGTAACCAAGATTACTAGAGATGGCTGAATCCACTTGCCGCGGCAGGGGGAATACCAAATTTTAATAGCCTTTTTCATAAAGCGGAAAAGCAGCAACATAAAACAAAAAAAAAAAAAAACTAAAAGCTTAGTGTGTAATTTTTCAATGCCTTTTGAGATGCATTAATTCTAAAAGGGTTCCAGACCTAAACACAACAATGAAATTGAACACATTTTGTAACTATCTCGGGATTAGCCAAACACTAGTCGCACCCCCCATCCCTGTTGGATGCCCCAATACTATTCATGTGTGCCCAAACACCATAAAGTAGTATTAGTGGAAAATATTGTGCGGCCCAAAACTATTGCGGGGCGCTGCTTTGAATATCCTTGTCTGAGCTCAGAATTTATGAAATTACTATAAATAACCAAATTAGCAAAATGACTGTAAATGTGGAAAATAACCAACGGAGGATGATGTCTGGTGTCGGCTGGTGTTGGATTTCTCATGAAATTCTACATTCGCAGCAGAAGCCCATTTGGACGAGCGTTAGGCATACGAGTACGTATGTATATGAAATAGTTTCGTCTTGTGGCGTGCAAGGTTCATATTCATTTATATGAACCACGTTGATGCCTTTGCCTCTGCCTCTATTTGAAAATAGTTTTTCGAACCGCAAAACAAATGAATACAAACATAACTGGCAATCAAGCGAACAGCCCGCACAATCTGAATAAAACTATTCATTTTTGCAAAACATCGGGGGCCGAATAACAGTCTCACGGACAGGTATGATAACAGCTATGGCAATTAATGATTTGGAGTTAAGGAGATTTAGGCATTACTGTAATCAAATATTCATGAATTCAAGTATTCCAAAATAATATCATATATATGGTGTCGCTAAACTTCTACAACTTGAAACGTTTTGGAAGGTACGTAAAGTTAATTAGCGAAAAACATATAAAGAAGAAATGTAGCAGAAAGCAGAATAGAAGTGACATCCGAACCTGAATGAGTCTCTTTTGCCCGGCGAAGTAACACATAGACTGGAAGTTCCGGAGGGAGTAGTGACTAGTCAGTATTTTACTTTGATTTGAAAGATCCAACATAACTCTTAACTACGGGCATATAATAGAAGTTATCAACTATATATTAACAGTAAAAAGAAATCCATTATTTCTCCAGCAGATGGCTTTAATTATCTGTACCTCGTGCTGTTTGAGAGTGATTGGCCTACGCTAGATGGCATTGGAAAGATAAGATTTCGTATTCAAAAAACTACTCAGACAATTTTATGATCGGTTGACATAGTGTTGTGTGTGCGCGCGTTAAAAATGGACGCCAGCAAAGAGAAAGTGTGATATATATATCTTATAGTTTTTCTTCGATAAAGGTGAACACTCAAGCCAAGCGGCTTGAAATGTGAAATGCGTGTTAAAAATAGACACCAGCAAAGAGAAAATTTGCATTATTTTATGGGTTTTCTTCGATAAAGGCGAAAGCTCAAGCCAAGCGGCTTGAATTGTGAAATGCGCGTTAAAAATGGACACCAGCAAAGAGAAAATATGCTATATTTTATAGTTTTTCCTCGGTAAAGGCGAAAGCTCAAGCCAAGCGGCTTGGAGTGTGAAATGCTCGTTAAAAATGGACGCCAGCAAAGAGATAGTACTCGGATGATATATCTTACAGTTTTCCTTCGATAAAGGCGAAAGCTCAAGCCAAGCGGCTTGAATTGTGAAATGCGCGTTAAAAATGGACACCAGCAAAGAGAAAATATGCTATATTTTATAGTTTTTCTTCGATAAAGAAAAGAAGCCTTAAACAAAGCGGCTTGAAATGTGAATGTGAAATGCTTTCATCGATTCCATTCTGGTTCTCTTGACATCAAACATCCATCACGCTACAGAAAATGTCGATAGAATAATGACAATCGTCAAGTCCGACCACTATATTAGCACTATTTCGATTGTCTGGAAGCTAAATATTAGACAAAAAAACTGGTTTGAGGTACATGAATAAGGCTTTGTGCAAAGAGAAGCTCTATGCAAGGCTGCCACATGACTTAATGTAAAAAAAACTTCGCGGACCGAAATCTATCTGCAAATCGCTGCTGGATCGCCAAAAATTAGTACATTTCTGAAGCTGATAATAACCGATGAGGAAAAGGGGATCACCTTGTGGTACGTGGTCAAGCCCGTATTGAATATCAGAAAGATTTTGCTGTGCGCTTGGTGGTATTGACAGGGAATCATCTACTACGAGCTGCTCTCCTATAGCTAAATCCTCACTTCGGGCTTGTATTGTCAACAATTGGACCGTCTAATGGAATCAATCGCCTGGAAGCGGCCAGCTTTGGCCGAGAGAATAGAAATTGTGTTGCATCAGTACAACGCTACGCCCCTTCCATCGATAGTGACTTCCTAGAAGCTTTGGAAGCTTGGTCGGCAGATTCTTATGCATCCATCTTATAGTGCGGACCTGGCGCCAAGGGATTAATGCCCTTTTGTGTCTATGGCAAATAATTTTGCTGGTGAAAAATTTGGCTTGAGGGAAGCTTATGAAAATGAATTGTTCCAGTTTTTTTTTTCTGTCAATAGGAACGAGAGTTTATAAAGGGTGGCACATAAGTATTGTTAATGGCGACAATACTGAATGTGTTTTTGTGCATATTTGGTTTCAACTAGTGAACCAATTGCACCTTATATGGGAAAAGATGTAACATATGTGAAATTTTTTTGCAAAGACCGCCTAGATATCTCTAACTGCTGATAACGTCGACTGGTGGAAGTTTCGGGGTTTTCCTCAATATTTGCTTGCACTCGAGCAATGGTCACTTCATTTCGAACTGCTCGAGGTCTTCCAGCATACGGAAGATCACAGGCAGCCCCTTATTGCCAAAAACGCTGAACCAATCGGTAAATTGTTGGAGCGCTAGGAGCATTTCGAAATGAGAGGAATTTCGATATGACCTTTGTGTCTGAATAATCGAATGCTGAATTTCAAAGTAAAATTGAACAACTTTGGTTCTTTGTTCTGTGCTGAGCCTTTCCATCATAAATTTCTCAAGTATTATTTAGTTAATTCTGTAAAGGGACGAAAATAAATACATAAACAAAAAATGTATTCACTGATCAAATCTTGGCGTTGCTTATGCGCCACCCTATATAAGGGAGACTCAATGGTATTACCTTTAAATGCCAACAAGTTGTCAAGTAAAAAAAGTGCTTATTTGACGTAAAGGGAATTATTATAACTGTGTTAAATAAAACCTACAATCTCATGCAAAAATAATGGATTTATTTTTATCATATTCAAATGTTTGTCCTATTTATCTGCTGACTACTGTCTACAATCGTATGAATATATAGATGGTTGTATTGAATGCGAAACCGTCGCCTTAGCCACAAAATAAGTGCAAATAAAATTGTGGCAATTACCACTTAACCTCACATATGCCACACACTCCCCCTTTCCGTCGTTGTGACTCTATTTTAGATTCATATTTATTCAAATGACATGTCATGCTAAACATTCAAATGAAAAACTTGTAAATGTACAATAAAATATTATATGGCTGTGCTGCTGAACTCAAGACATTCGTTGTGTAGTGCAGACAGGATTCGCAAACGACTTCAGTTCAGACGCTCAGGACGAGAGGAATCAACTTCATTTGATTTTTACAGTGCGGTTTTAGTTTATTAGAACGTATTGTTGATTGTCTCTCTGACTATGAGTTTGATCGTTTAGTCTCGCTGTCGTTTATTGCGCTTTTATTATTACTTGTAGTTTTTTGTCTTCGCTGCTGTTTCTTCTTTCCGATTCTCAATTACATGTGTTCAGTGTCTGGTAACACGACTTCCTTCAATTCGATAACGTGGAGGCGAAATGGTTGGGTGTATCTGAGTATCTGCTGGTAATTTGTTACCAATAAATCTGTGTTGAACGGAAAAAGCAATTTATTTCTAAATTGAAACGATTAAATGGCAATTGGAAACGCATTTCGCAATGTGACACCTAAAACGTTTAAGAGCCAAACGGTGAACAACATCTTAACAACAGCTTTGTATCACCACAGCATGAACAACACTAACAAGTGCCATAAAATGGGTTAATGGGGGTTTACTCATGATTACATCATCATGAGCGGCAGCAACATTCCAACCTAAACTCGTATTACATGACATGGGAGGGACATCAAGTTAGTGCCTCACTCTTGCCGGCTGATGGCATCGATTACCCCCTTGGGTGAAATTTATCTGCTGTCATTGCAAGAGTATTCGTTAACCCCCTTTCTTTTGGAGTGGCGCCTTAAATGAACGCAGAAGAAACGATTGAATGGTAAAAAGATTTATTCGATGCCCTGCGCTCGTTTGATGGCGATTTCGCAAATCTCTTTCTCATGCTTTACTTAACACGGATGGCCCAAAGGAAGACCGCTTTAATTACGAACACTCAGTGCTCCGTGTGTTGTCGGTACATAATTCACTCTGTGATGTTGTTTAAGTGCAAACAGAGGTTGTTTCGCACATCACTAATTAAATGTTGTTTCATTTCTGTCTCAAGAAAGTTTTCTTTAAGTGCCGTCTTGAAAGTTAGCACAGAATATCTGCCCGTTGTGCACAATTTTTTGAAGTAGTCGTATCGTCAACTTCTGCAGTGAAAATACTAAAATGTTTAACAAACTCCTTTTTAATCAGACACAAGTACACTGTGAGGAAATTGAACATAAATTTATTAATTTTGTGGCTGTGTAATTATTATTTATTCCAAATTTATTAAAATCAAAAATTGATAAGATAACTCCAAGCCAAATCCTGGGAAGGATAGTGAAAAATCGAGAAAAATCAGTAACCGCTCGAAATTCTCAGTGAAGCATAGTAAAATCTTACTGAGCTATTTTGCATCGAGGTTTTAATGATAACGGGGAAGGATGGTCGGAAACAGTCGACACTTTTTTTAAACTGCAGGCTGTTACTGCAATCTTCTCCAGAATTAAAGATGGATTTGTCAACCATGAAGTCGTTATTAACAGAATGAATAATGCAAAGAGTGTGGAATAGAAGAAGGGCTGATATTGTTATATAAATATTAATAATACAAATAGTTCATATTGTAAACAAAAAACCTACTAAATAAATAAAAAAACTACTAAATCGTTGTTTAGCTATCGATGAACAGAAGGATCAGACATTGGTTCAACCTAAACTCATGTGTGGCTTTATATATTGGATAATGCAGCAAGAGAATTTATAGTTTCTGGCAAATCTCGATAGAATATTATTCCATAAAACACATGAACCCATCATCTATAATGGAGAGTATAGACGTCATACGATTCATGATCTGTAGCAGCTTTATGTCAATATCATCTTGATCAAGTACATCAAAATGTAGAAATTGCGTTGTGTCAGTTGTGTTGCGAGGATGGACAGAGTGGTCCAGAACGGGAAGAGAAAGAGAAAGTCCAGAGCTGATTAGGAAAACTTAAGTATTTGGTATCCCATCATATCTTGGTGCGATGGATTGAAAAGAAAGTTTAAGTAAAAATCTAAATAAGGAAGAAGATCTGCCGTTGTTTTTATCGAAGTTCTCATTTATTTCAAGTGACTTTGTCAGCTTTCAAAGGCCAGTTAGGTTTGGGTGGGACAAGAATTGTACTACAAACACAAAACGGGAACCAATGTTGAAGCATTTTTTTACCCAGAGCTGTGCCGAAGACGTATCCGTTTCAACAGTATTTGGTTCCAGTGAGATGGAATAATTGCACATATAGTCAGACCGGTTGTGGCTTAGCTCCAACGAAAATTCCCAAACAAGTTAATATCCAAAAACTCCACTTTCGGCTGGCCCCCAAGGTCACCTGACCTGACTGCACAAGATTTTTTTTTTTGGGTTATGTCAACCAAGAGGTGTACAAAAGGAAACCAAGGAGTTTGACTGAAATGAAGCAGTCTATGTAAACAATAATTGAGGCAATCCCGGCTTCAACCCTTCAGGAGGCAATGAATAATTTTCTGATCGGGTGTCACATATGCGTTAATGACATGGAGGTATTTTAAGGTCCATTATCTTCAAAACCAATTAATTAGTACGTGCCTAACAAACTTTTCTTTATATTTTCAGTTTTTTTCTTTGTTTTTTTTTCTGTTCTGTTTTTTTTTTTTTATAAAAATTCAACTTTATTATTAAAACATATTTACAAATGATTCATTGAAAGCATTGCTCATTGCTAGCTACTTTTTTTCATCTTTCTGGTAAAGCTCCAATTCCATCACGGTAAAACTGTTCTTCTGTTGACACTGTCCACGAATCTAGCCATTCCTTGATGTCGTCATATGAGTGGAACTGCTGGTCAGCCAGACCGTGTGCCATCGAATGGAACAAGTAATAATCGGACGGCGCAATATCTAAAGAATATGGCAGGTGAGGTATTTCCATTTCAGCGTTGCCAGCATTGTCATGCTGAAGAATCACTTTTTCGTGCCTCTCCGCGTATTGTGGGCATTTCTCGCGCAGAGCTCGCCTCAGTCACATTAATTGGAGTCAATACCGATACCCAGTAATGATTTCGCTTGGTTTCAGCAGCTCGTTATTAAGAACACCGACCATGTCATACCAAATACTGAGCATAACCTTCGCAGCGTGAATATTCGGCTGAGGCGACGACGTGGAAACATGACCGGGCAGCCCCCGTAACTTTCTTTTCTTTGGATTGCTGTAATTATTCAATTTTTCATCACCCGTTACAATACGATGAAGAAACCCCTTCCTTTTTTGTCGCTGAAGCAGTTGGTCGCAGGCGAAAAAAAGGGCGTTTAATCGGTAAATTTTTGAAGCGCTAGGAGCATTTCGAACATGAAAGAAATTTCGATGTGATCTGAATAATCGAATGCTGATTTTCAAAGTAACAACTTTGGTTCTCTGTTTTGTGCTGAGTCTTTCCATTAAAAACTTCCCAAGTATTATTTAGTTAATTCTGTAAAAAGACGAAAAAAAGGACTTAAACAAAAAATGTATTCACTGATCAAATCTTAGCGTTACTTATACGCCACCCTATATGAAAGACATCGTTAATTCCTTTGATTTCCTAGTAGCTGTCTTCACATACTCCACACATTTCAAAAACAACAACAGTTTTGAAAAAAAATTCTATAAGTTTACTTTTTTGCGTAAATACTTTTGACTATGGCTGTATAGCGCAGAACTTGAAATGATGAAAATTTTAGATTTTCGAATGAAACACATCGTCTCTTATGTACTACTTTATTCAAGCGAAATTCCTGACTTTTTTATTTTCTGCATATATATGTATGTTATAATTTTTCCACTTGTTCTTTTGGAATCCGGTTATCGAATACCGGAAAACAAGTTAAGATACGTCGACTTGTATAAATTAAAGATTTATTATTGTCCATTTCCATGACAATTCTTTATTATGAGTCTACTTATAAAACTAACCTTACAAGATATACTTACACATTAGTTTACCCCATATTAATCCCGAAACTGCTGATGTTGCTCCCCGTGTGGAGAGTTGTATTTCACCATTTCCATGGGCAGCATTGCTCAGCATACCGCCAGTGCCAATGCTGCGAAAATAAAGGGTGTCCCAACAAGAACGCCAGATGATACAGCAATTGAATTGTTTCTTTGGCTGTATGACATGTGGCGCCGTCTTGTTGAAACCACATGCCCTCCACATACATTTTTTCAATTCTAGGCACGAAAAAACTGGTTATCATTTCAGGATACCGAACACCATTGACTGTTTGCGCCTGACAGGCCCCATTTTCATAAAAAAAAGGTCCAATGATTCCTCCAGCCCAAAATCCACGCCACACAGTGACACGTTGAGGATGCATTTGCTTCTCGTGAATCACTCGAGGATTTTCCTCACTCCAGATGCGGCAATTCTGCCTATTGACGAAGCCATCAAGATGGAAATGGGTCTTGTTACTGAAGATGACTTTATCGGCAAGATTAGGATTTTCATGTTGTCTCTCCAATACCTAATTAACGAACTCCCTTCGCTGTCCATGGTCAGCTGGCTTCAGTTCCTGAGTCAATTGAACTTTGTATGCATGAAGATGTATCTGCAGATCTTTCGTCAAAATTCGCTGCATACTGGATTTGGAGACACCAATTTGCTGAGCTCGATGTCGAATTGAGGTGGATGGAGTTTGAGCGACATTATCACGTACAGCTGCGACATTTTCGGTTGATCGACCTGGTCAAAGGCGCGTTGTTGTCTTTACATCACTAACAGACCCAGTTTTGGTAAATTTATCCATTAATCTCTTTACAGCTGACTCTTTTGGAGCATTATTATGACCCCAAATTGATCGCAATTTGGGAACTGTAGCCGCAAAACTTTCACCATTTTTGTAAAACAATTTCACAATGAGAATGCGTTGTTCTTTTGTGACGCTCCATTTTTATTAACCTCATACCTTCTACTAGCAAACAATAACAATTGTTTAAATATCAAACAATGACACTTCGAATATCGCCAAATTTAAATCTTGCGTTCTTGCTGGGACACCCTTTAGTACGCTGCGTTTATTGCAGTTTATTATTGTTGTCGTCTAAGGTGTATGGCTGACGATATTCGTATCACTTTGCACTTTCGTAGAAGTGTCATTAGGGTGGAACATATTATCTGTTGTCGAATTATGGATCGATGATGATCGTGTTAACTTATATGTGAAGAAGCCCTTTTTGACAGGCTTACTTTTCTGCCGATAATGGTAAGTATAAATGTTTCGACTCAGTGGAGGTTATAACGCCAGTCCAATTCTGCGACCATGTCCGCATAGCTTATCAAAGTTGTGCTTATATGCTTCCTATTCAATTGACTTTTGATTCGTCTAATACAGAAAGTCATAATAAAAATAAAAATGCAAGTAGTAAATTTGTGAAAATTTACTACAAAAAGGTGTACAAATTCAACCAACCAAAAGGAAGGATATAAATTATGCGATTTTGAATGCGATTTCCTCCAATAGCAGAAATGCCATTTTGAACCAAAATTCCATATAAGCAATGACATGTACAATACATATTGGTTATTGTTATAACATCAGAAAATCCAGTACCATAGTGCGGCATAGAGCGATACAGCAAGCCAATCCGTCTCCCTAAAACTCTATGGGAATGATATATCGAAACTCTTATTCGTTATTCGAAATTATTTTGATTTTGATTCTTCCAACATAACACAAGTTTAAAATTCAAATACATTTATTTTCGCCGCGTGTACATCTACTTATGTATGACGTCGTATATTTTCTTTTTTTTTTTTGTTTGTTTTTTGTCGACTCAAAAGCGAACTGTGGAAAAAGTTTGCTCTTCCTCTAATACAAGGACGAATGGGAAACTCCTGTTGGCTTGTGCAACAGTGCGAAAGCGAGTGGTGCTAAATTAACAGTGTAAGTAATTAAATCCTTTGGTAGCTAATGAACTCTCTGCTTGCAAGTAACCATGCAACTTAAGTATCCTAGTACCTGTGCTGTGACTTGGTATTTGATGATGATGCGCTTTTTGCTCTTCATTTTTTTTTTTTAAGTAATTTGCCAGTGATTTTCTGTTTTTTTTTTTTAATTTTCCGACATAAGAACTACATGAAATTTTGTAAAAGAACAGAATGCGAAATGTTTGAATGAAATGA
>JAHXMU010021900.1:230-13951 GCA_019455685.1 Philornis downsi
ATTTCCATTTGAAATTCAAAAGACATCAATTGAAATTCAAAATTTCTATTTGAAGTTCGAAAGACATCAATTGAAATTCAAAACACATCAATTGAAATTCAAAATACATCAATTAAAATTCAAAACACATCAATTGAAATTCAAAACACATCAATTGAATATCGAAACACATTTAATAAAAGCCACATATGGCTCGCATATACAGATGACTCGCATATGCAGATGACATAGACATTATTGTCAGAAAACTGCGAGATGTTACTGCAGTCTTCTCAAGCATCGCGAATGAAGCAGCGAAAATGGGTCTGGCGGTAAACCAGGACAAAACAAAGTTATTGGTTTCAGCGAACAAAGAGTCTACTGGTTTGGGACGCTGTGTGAACGTTGACAATTATAATTTTACAGTGGTGGAAGAATTCATCTACCTCGGTTCCGTTGTAAACAAAACGAATGTTGTCAGCATAGAGATAAAGAGGAGAGTATTGCTTGCTAACAGATGTTACTATGCGCTTAGCAAGCGATTCAATGATAAAGCCCTCTCTCGACAAACAAAAATCCGACTGTATCAGACATTGGGTCTACCTATCTTGTTATATGGCTCAGAATTCTGGGTTGTGACACAAACGGATGAATCAGTACTGACAGTTCTCGAAAGGAAAATACTCCGGAAATTATATGAACCCATGATCGTTAACGGAGAGTATTGGCATCGCATGTACAATAAGCTGTATGAGCTATTTGCCGACATCGACGTGGTCAAACGCATTAATATATCGCTATTGCGTTGGGTGGGTCATGTTGTGCGGATGTACCCAAATGCTCCGGCATGGAAAATTTTCGACAGTGAATTCGTTTGACGACGCAAAACTGGGCGACCAAAACTCCGTTGGAAGGACCAGGCTTTTGAAATACTATCGAAACTTGGTGTGACGAATTGGAGGAGAAGCGCAGAAGATCGAATCATTTGGAATTATTTTCTAAGAGCAGCGTATAAACGATAAGATATGCCTATTCCAGTCGCCACCTAAGAAAAAGGACGAAAGGAGGTACAATCCGTGCATCAGTCAACTTATAAGAAGTTGTGCAGCTTTAATGATAAAAAGCAGAAAAAGCAAGTAAAACATCAATGTCACAAATTGTATATTCAACTGAAGCTGGAATCGCTAAAATATAATAATCGCCAAAAAAATAAGACGTGGATTTTTAGACATGTATGATGCGATTTTTGTTAAAAATTGAAATTTTGTTGAAGTCACTTCGTATTACATGGATTCATATACCTATACATACATAAAAATGCAAGTAATGAATTCACTTAGAGGTGTGTGAAAACGCTGCCATATTACTGCTTATGTTGCGTGGAATTGAATTGAGGAATAAAGATTTATTTCTGAGCATAAAAGAGTGCTAAATGCTGCAGAGGTGCATGCAATGAAGATTGCCGCAACTAATTTTGAGAAATATAAAACACATTGGACATATGTATGTGAGCTGCTGCCATAAAAATCGTAAAAAGAAATGTCAATACCTTTTCAGGCAAAGTCTGATGCCTGAAAGATATTGCATAGATAATGAGAAAATAGATGTATCATACATGGCAATGCTCTAGCAAAGCACTGGAGAACGAGATGGAATGATGCAGGCTGGAAATTCTATCAGCCAACATGTGATGTTTAATGTAATGTATTAAAATATTTTTAACTCCAAATTGCTAACAAATTAGCACTAATTGATGGGCTATTTATATTTATAAGGATAATAAATTTTGATATTTATTAAATGTCAATAATAATAACAATAATAACAACAATTAATAATAACAATAATATCTAAATTAATTTTAATCAACTCGTGATAACTTGTAATAAAAACAGCTGAAACAATACGAGCATTTATGGAGATTTCACTGATTTATGAAATTTGAGACCTCGTTTTTATGATGCGGCCCTAAAGAGGCATATTAATCTGCAGGCATCATCAGAATTATCTGATGTTAAACGTAAAGCTTGTACGTTGCGAAATCAACATAACTCGTATCATAAGAATGCGGTCCCAAAACTAGACGCCCTGCCAAAGAAGTCGCAAACAAGTTGGAAAAATTGTTCTTAATTTTTCATCATAATCTCCTTTTAGCTCTATATACTTTTTTCAGCGATAATCAATAGCTTCTATAGCCTGTTTAAAGTAAGGACTCTCAAACTTCTTAAAATAACCATTAACCGCAGACTCCAACTCCATCTCTTCATTGTTGGCAAATCTTTTACCACCGATGCATTTTTCAAGTTTGGCCGTGATGAAGCAATTCAAACTTTAATTAAATAATTTTTGGCTATCAAAATAGTGAAAGTGTGAACTGAAGCATTGTCTTGATGAAACAACACTTTCTTTTTGGCCAAATGCTGCCTTTTTTCATAACTTCATCATCTAAACGCTGCAATAAATGAGTATCATAATCGACATTGAATAAAAATAATCCCTTGCGCATCAGAAAAAAACAGATGCCTTGACCTTGCCTGCAGCTGGAACCGTCGGCGCCTTCTTTGGGCACGATTCTCCCATTCCAGTCTACTACTTTGTCCCAGGTGTAAAGCGGTGGATCCATGTCTCTCCCATGGTTATGAATCGACGGAAAAATTAAGCTTAATTGCGGTGAAACATAGCCAAACACTAAACACTGAAACATCTTCACGACGCTGCTTTCTCTCTATTGAAAGCAAGCGCGGCATCCATCTTGCGCAAAGCTTTCTCATCTTCAAATCTTCATTCAATATGCGATGTATTCCATTTTTTTAAATGGCTATAATTTCTGCTAGCTCACGCCTTTACACCTTCAGGCAACGATCATCCAATACGATTCTATGGATTTCCTTAGCCGCGTCTGATATGGACATCTCTATTGGTCGACAACTATGGTATTCGTCTTGGTAGTTTGTACGGCCTCGTTTAAACTCTGCTATCCAATATTTTACAGTTGTAAACGAAAGAGCAGACTCCCCCAGAGTAGAATCTAGTTCGGATTTAATATTGGTTGAATTGAGACCTTTCAAATGAAAATATTGAATTACATAATGATAACCAATTGTTTTCCATGTTTACAAATTCACTGAGGTCGTTTACTTTTGATGGCTCAAAGAAAAATACTCCACTACATGACCCCTTGAAACTCAAAACATATTTCTTATATGGTTGCCACTTTTCAACAAATGTAATTTTATTTCAAGCTACTGGTGTCATCTAAACATCAGTTCGGTTAGTTTTGGAACCACCCTCGTGTCTGCTCTTGCTTTATGACGCAATTCGTTATGTCAGTCCTTCCTTCAGCCACTGTATGACTTGAAAAGGACGCTAACAGAAAATAACTATGGAATCGATGTGGGAATTTAGCGAAAGCACAGGGTAAATATTAATTGGATAAATGGGATAAATGGGCTCCCATTGTGTCACGTGTGTGTGTATGTGTGGAAGAAAATTGATTAATAGGAAACAAGGAAAAATATTAGCAGGTTTCATCAAAATCCTGTGGGAATCCCGTTACCCTGCACTGCATTTAAGGTCCAATTAAAAATGGTCAATTGAAATAGTAAAACAAAAGGCAGGCCGAAAATTCAGATAATCTCTTAAAAAGTAATTGCTTATTTTAAACATACATACAACTCTGAATGCATTTAAGGACATTTTAATATTGAATTAATCTGAATGAAATGTTTGACGTGCAGTAAATTTTAATTGATTGGACAATGCCAATGGCCAAAGGCAAAGTAATTGAAACTCGTCCCCATGGAAATGCAATGAAACTTTGGCTACGAAGCCAAAGGCATTACTGACCATTGCTGACCGGTAAGATTTCTGTCCTTCATCCCATGGACAAAGTAATCCCACAAACAGGCAATGAATCATTGAAAGAACTTAAAGCCAACTTTGTAACAACTTTGTCAGTTTGCTACGTAAGATTTGCAGCAACGCCTTTTTGGAGAAAGGACTCACATTTACAAATTCTTGACTTGCATAATAATTGAGATCCTGAAGTAGACTATTGCCACTGTTTACTTTCCCAAAAAGAAACAGAGTATCCTTAAATCATGTTACTTAGTAATTCCACTTCAGCCCTACCTCCACCCAAAGTGTGACATAGACAATTCAATAGATATTTATTAAGGCTCCTCATTCAGGAAAGCTAACTGAAGCCAGTGTCACATTATGAAATTACCGAAATGTTCAATAACTCACTCAAGAGTAGACGGGCAATTTATTGACCACATTAGTGGGGAGAATATTTGTAGTTGAACGTTGTCGCTGCCATCTTCGTTGCCGTTGCCAGAAGATAAATTGATATTTAAAAGTCGCAAACAATCCGGAAGATAATTTGTAGCACTGTGAATCTTGGAAGACATTACACTGATATCGTGTGTACTAAATATCAATAGACTAAAAATGAATGAAATTACAAGGAAATATTTGCCCTCCATTATAAGATGGATATGATTAGTCTGCCACTCTGTTCGCCATATCTGCCTGAATTTATTATAGAAATTTGTGTATGGCAAAAGATTTGCAGTAAAGCTTTCTCTTTTGTTTCCGCATTTCTTTCATAATGCTTTTTTTATTTTATCCTAATATAAATTTGAAAAATTTATAAGTAAGACTATGTTTGAAACTTACGAGTTGCCTTAATTTCCCTTTGAAAATATGAATTTGTTGCCTCAAATGTAATATTGTTAGAGCATCTGTTTTAGATCTTTATTAGTGTAAAATATACAAAGTTTACTGAAGAGTTATCCAGGAAAATATCTAGAATCTGTACCAACTCCCGAATGAAGTATACCTACAATTTTGATTTAAATCTCTGAAGGGATCGCAATTTGCGGATTTCCAAATTCTATCGCCAATATATTGGTAAAATCAATGAGATATAACTTCATTTGTGAAGCATTCAAAATTGATGCTTCATGGCTAATTTCAATCAATAGTTATTTGCTCGGATTAAGCAAAATAATATCCAGTTAACTAGAGCCTACTTGGAAAAACTACGCAGTCACTATTATTGAGTTAGTCAATTTCTACGAGGATGGCCCAAAAGCTAGCCGACCTGACGTATATGGTGGTATACGAGAATGATCAAAAAATAACCGTTATTTCCAATTATTTCAAAAAGTATTTATGTATTCATCAATAACTATCTTGTCCCCTTCAAAGTAATCCCTCTCAGATATAATATACTTATGCCAGCGTTTTTTCCAATCCCCGAAACACTTCTGAAACGCGCTTTTTGGTATCGCCAACAGCTCCTGTTTCAATTTTTCTTTTATCTCCTCAATCGTAGCAAAACGCTTTCCCTTCATCGGTGTCTTCAGTTTTGGGAAGAGGAAAAAGTCAGCGGGGGCCAAGTGCGGTGAATACGGTGGTTGGGGCATGATTGCGATTTTGTTTTTGGCCAAAAACTAACGCACAAGCATCGATGTGTGAGCTGGTGCGTTATCATGGTGCAAAATCCATGATTGGTTTTTCCGCAATTCTGTGCGTTTCTGACGAATTGCTCGGCGCAAACGGCGCTTAACCACAAGGTAGTATTCCTTATTGACCGTACGACCTTGTAGCAAGAATTCCACGCCATTGCAATCGAAGAAAACAGTGAGCAAAAGCTTCACATTTGGTCTTGGTCTTTGGTCTTTTTTGGTCTTGGCTGTCCTGAACTCTTCCATTGGGACGGTTGGGCTTTGGTTTCGATGTCATAGCCATACACCCATAATTCGTCACCAGTTATGACTTTTTTGAGGAAATATGGATTGTCGTTGACGACGTTCAATAGCTCCTGAGCGATGTCCATGCGACGTTGTTTTTGCTCAAAATTTAGCAATTTTGGAACAATCTTCGCTGCCGCACGTTTCGTGCCTAAAACTTCCGTAAAAATTGCTTGGCATGAGCCGAACGATTCGATTATCGAAAATCATTTTCTTCACTGCTTTAATGTTTTCATCGGTTGTTGACGTGCTCGGGCGACCAGGACGAGCATCGTCATTGACATCTTCCAGCCTTCCTTAAACCGGTTATACCACAATTGATCTTGTGTTCTGCTCATAGTAGACTCGCCAAACGCCACAGTCAACATTTCAAATGTCCTTTTGCACATTAAATTTCATTTTTTGAACAAAACTTAATACAGTTTCTTTGATCCATTTTTTCGAATAGTAAAAAATCGAAGAGCACACCAAAACACGACTAACCTTTTTATCTGTCAAAAACAAACTGACAATCCAAAATGGCTGATATTATCAACATGTGTACCAACAGATATGTGTACCAACATAACAGAAAAAAAATGCGAAAATCTAACATACTCGTATGTAACTCACGAAATTCCAAAATAATGGTTATTTGTTGATCACACCTTATGGTATATGGCGTATATGATGGTGTCAGTAATTTAACAAAAAAATATTTTGGTGAAAAGTGGCAACCTTATTAAACTTATGTGTTAAGTCCCAAAGCTCCCCATTGTTTAGTATTTTTATTGGAAAAATTGGTCACCATTAAGTAATTCAATATTTCCATTTAAAAGGTCTCAGTCCAACCAATAGTAAAGCCGATCTAGATTCTACTTTGAGGGAGCCTGTTCCTTTGCTTACGATTGTAAAATATTGGGTAGCCGAGTTTAAACGAGGCCGTACAAGGTGCCAAGACGAACACCATAGTGGTCGACTAATTGAGATGTTCACATTAGACACGGTTAAGAAAATCGTTTACAAGAACCACGGTTAAAATGATCGTGGGCTAAAGGTGCGTGAGCTAGCTGAAATGATAAGGATTTCAAAAAGTGAGATACATCGAAGGTTTGCAAATGAGAAAGTTGTGCGCCGCGCATGCTTTCAATAAAGCAACTAGAGCAAAATCTGCATCGTGGAGATGATTCAATCGATGAGATATGAGACCATGGGTGAGACATGGTTCCATCGCTTTACACCTGAGACAAAGGAACAGTCAAAGTAGTGTACTGGAATGGGAAAATCGTGTACAAAGAAGGCGCTGGGAAGGTCATGGCTTTTTTTTTTTTGATTCGCATGGGATTACTTTATTGATTACCTTCAGAAAGGAAAAACCGCCGACGGCGAATATTATGCTGTAATTCAACATTATCGACGGACAGTTTCGAGCGCATAAATAAGCGCATCATAATGCAACGGGTGCGTTAGATCAGTCATATAAAAGTAATAAATATGATTAAGGTAACGAAACAATTACAAGTTTTGAACTGGGTCTATCGATAGATGGCTCTATCTTGTGTTTTGTACCCTAAATTGATATTTTAAGTCATTTATACAAACTTAAATGTCGAACATGTCGCTTTAAAGACGATGATTTTGATGTTGATGACCGTTCATGTTAAGGAAGACGAAAAATCTTCGAAGACACCGAATTGACGGCATTGCTTGATGGGGATCGGTATTAAACTCAGATAGAGCTTGCTTCAGTATTAGGAGTTACCCGCTAAGCCATTTCAAGCGATTGAATGCGTTGGGAATGATTTAAAAGCAAGGATCTTGCACTTCTTATGAGTTGAAGCCAAGGTACGTTAAGGGTCGTTTTTTTCGCCTATGAGCAACTACTTCAGCCACAAAAAAGGAGGGGTTTTCTTTATTGTATTGTAACGGGTGATGAAAAATGGATTCATTATAGCAATCCAAAGAAAAGAAAATCAAGGCTGACTGACGTTGTTGCCTCGACCAAATATTTACGCTACGAAGGTTATTTTAGACTTATTAGAGTGCTCCTCTCCACGGAAATCTTTAATAAAAGGCGAAATATTTATTCGACAACAGAAGAGAATCCAGAGTGTGACCAGGTCGGTGTTGTTTATTAGGACTTGTTGAAACCATGTGAAACCATCACTGGCGATCGATATTGACTTCAATTAATGTGATTGAGCCGAGTTCTATGAGAGAAACGCTCACAATACGCGGAAAGGCACGAAAAAGTGATTCTTCAGCATGACAACTCTCAACCTGTCATGGCCAAGCCCATTAAATGCTACCTGGAAACGTTGAAATGGGAAGTCTTACCCCATCCGCCTTATTCTTCAGATATTGCGCCGTCTGATTATTACTTGTTCCGTTCGATGGCTCACAGTCTGGTTGACCAGCAGTTCCACTCATATGACGACATTAAAGAATGGCTAGATTCGTGGATAGCCTTAGAAGATGAACAGTTTTCTCGTGACGAAATTCGAGTTTTGTCATGGAAAGATGGGAAAAAGTAGTAGCTGGCGATGAGCAACATTTTCAATAAATCATTTGCAAATATGTTTTCATAATAAAGTTGAATTTTTATAAAAAAAAACAGCAATAATTTATTTGCACATTTAATATTATTTTATATAGTTTTATTCCTGCAATCCTCTTGCAATTAAACTGATTATTTTGCAACAGAATTGAGAATGAAACAATGTGGCAACGTACAGTGAAGTCATGAATGGTTATTATGTAAAATGTTTACTTCTTAAAGAAATAGTTCTTAAGACAATTGTCGTTTTAACTATAGAGTATGGCTTAATCTCTCCTTCGACTAAAGCGCCCATTTCGATATATCTGACTTAATGCGATTTAATGGGTTAACATCTATAATTCTCATTTTGATGTTCAAAAGCGTTTGCTACGGCTCTCCCTTTTTGACGATTCGATGTTTTGGCCACACTGTCACAAGAGTGTGGCATGAATACAACCGCCCGAAAAGACATTTTCATTCATTTGAAGATTTATCGCGCTCGATATAGCTGAACCATGCCGTTAGCATTGCCTTAGACAGGACAGCAGAGCAAGTGATTTGAATTCTTAAATTGTCTTCGTTTCCCTCTGTAAGGTTCACAGAAGTCATCACATATAAAAGAGAACAAAGCAGATTAGATAAACGCAGGCGAATGAGAAAGACAAAAGAACACCAAAATCCGGACAAAAGTAGAAGCGAGATATAAAATATGTAAATCCGACTATCCGACCCAACATAACAATGAAAACAAAAGTTCCGGACAGTACTATCGACTAACGCATCTGGCAGAGCGTGAGTGACTACCACACTATGTCACATGCCGGCGTCACAGTTGCACGCCCACGCTGAGGACCACAAGCATTGCGGCATTTCTGCCTCATACTCGTACTCTTGCGGCATGACAAATGAGTAAGTAATTTCGTAATTTGTATTATTAACTTAAATTCAATGGAAATTTATTGTCATTACAGTTAAATAATCTAACTAGCATGGCGAACCGCAAGGAATCAGAATCGTCTGCCTCTTCATTTGGCTGTACGGCATGGTGTATCCTGCTGTGCTAATAACAACCATCTTATAATATTTATTACCAACTACGAGTACATTTCGCCTGGAATGTAAAAATCGTTTGTAGTTTTTCATGGTGTTTGGGGTGGCTTTATTGAAACTTGAAATGTGTTTCTTTGTGGAAGTTGCATTCGCTGTGTTGCCTGGCTATTCTTTCTAGCGGAAATACTTTCTCATAAACATGTAAAGTTTCCGACAAGGATTTTTCATTAAAGTTGGTCTAACGATCGTTGTTTAGTTTGC
This sequence comes from Philornis downsi, assembly GCA_019455685.1. NCBI lineage: Eukaryota > Metazoa > Arthropoda > Insecta > Diptera > Muscidae > Philornis > Philornis downsi. Next base: position 9,798 of record JAHXMU010021900.1, read on the forward strand.
GATGATTGGTTGGGCGTTCTTCTAATATTCTTCTTGTCATGCCTTACAAGCTTTAAACATTTACAATTAAATGAATATTTAATTGTTTGCAAAGAAATTGTAATTACCAAATAACATTGATTCCATTCGTAGCGTCTGAAGATGACGGGTGATTAAAGCGGAAAATGTAGAAGTAGTTAATGGTTTCCGCCGTCGGAAGAGCATAATTAAAAGTCACACTTTTAATTATTTTGGTGAAATGTTTCAAACACAATTTAGCTGTACAGAGTTTCATTGCTGTAATCATTCATTTCCTTGGGGATGATGTTTGACTTTTGGTTAAGTAAGTTTTCGGTGTTGACAGTTCTTTTATAAATAATTTGTGAATTTAAATGAGGACAACAGGGGCCAAAATTAAATTTTATAAAGTGCTTGTTCTTCTAGCACAGACATGAATGGACATTAGAGCGTTCATTGGAAGGGGGACTGGTAAACTGCGATTTGCAAGTTTTCTATTGGAAATGGAATTTGAGTGGAAACAAATTCTGTCAAATTCAAATCAAACTACACTTATGGAAGTATGTTATTAACAAAAAAGTTATCTAAATCTATGTTAAGAGAACAATTTACTTTACCAATATAGTGATAAATCGTATTTTCTTTTTTTTTTGTGTGAATTTCAAGATCACATAATTTAGTTAATCAAACCGTAAGTATCTGCATTAGTAATAACAAAAACAAACTCTCTTGTGTCTTATGAATAGGACGTAGAAAGCCTCTCAGTGAGCTTACACACATTCTATTTTTAGGCTTCGCTAATTATATTGGGTGCTCAACTAAATTTTTTTTTATAAAAATGCAACTTTATTATGAAAATATGTTTACGAATGCTTTATTCAAAGTATTTCCCATCGCTAACTACTACTTTTTCCTATCTTTTTGGCAAAACTCGAATTCCGTCACGATAAAACTGTTCATCTTTTGAGGACATCCACGAATCTAGCCATTCCTTAATGTCGTCATATGAGTGGAACTGCTGTTCAGTCAGACCGCGTGCCATCGAACGGAGCCAGTAATAATTGGACGGCGCAATATCCGGAGAATATGGCGGAGGGGGTAAAATTTTCCATTTCAGCGTTTTCAGGTAGGTTTTAACGGGCATGGCCAAGCGTTGTCATGTTAAATAATCACTTTTTCGTGCTCCTCCGCATATTGTGAGCGTTTTTCGCAAAGAGCTCGGCTCAATCGTATTAATTTAAAGTCGATACCGATCCCTAGTGATGGCTTCCCTTGGTAATAAATAACACCGTCCTGGTCCCACTATATACAAAGCATAACCCTCGCAGCGTGAATATTCGGTCGAGGCGACAACGCAGAAGCAGCATTGCGCAGCCCCATGACTTTTTTTTTGGATTGCTGTAATGAATACATTTTTTTATCACCCGTTACAGTACGATGAGGAAAAACCTTCCTTATTTGTCGCTGAAGCAGTCGTTCATGGGCGAAACGACGCTCGACGTCCCTTGTTTCATAAAGGGTGTCCCAACAAGAACGCAAGATTTAAATTTGGCGCCATCCAAAATGTCATTGTTTGACATTTGACCAATTGTTATTGTTTACTAGTAGACGGTACGAGGTTAGTAAAAATGGAGCGCTACACGAATGAACAACGCATTCTCATTGTGAAATTGTTTTACCAAAATGGTGAAAGTTTTGCGGCTACAGTTCGCAAATTGCGATCAATTTGGGGTCACAGTAATGCTCCAAAAGAGTCAACTGTAAAGAGATTAATGAATAAATTTGCCAAAACTGGGTCTGTTAGTGATGTAAAGACAACAACGCGCCTTCAACCAGATCGATCGACCGAAAATGTCGCAGCTGTACGTGATGATGTCGCTCAAACTCCATCCACCTGAATTCGACACCGAGCTCAGCAAATTGGTGTCTCCAAATCCACTATGAAGCGAATTTTGACGAAAGATTTGCATCTTCATGCATACAGAGTTCAATTGACTCAGGAACTGAAGCCAGCTGACCATGGACAGCGAAGGAAGTGCGTTAATTGGGTATTGGATGGACAACATGAAAATGCTGATTTTGCCGATAAAATCATCTTCAGTGACGGGGCCCATTTCCATCTTGATGGCTTCGTCAATAGGTAGAATTGCCGCATTTGAAGTGAGGAAAATCCTCGAGTGATTCACGAGAAGCAAATGCATCCTCAACGTCAAAAGTGCCAAGATGTTAAAACACTTGAGCTTTTTTAGAGACCTTAAAAGTTTGGTCTGTTCTGATGAAAAAACTATTACAGTTCAGTAATGCAGTTCTACAAGACGTTCACAGCTTGTTTTCATTAGAGAGGGCGTAAAGATAAATTAACAAATCTATCCTGAAAATATTTTAAACGATGTTTTGTTACGTAAACGAGTTTAGGCACGTAAACAATTTACTAGAGATCATTGAATTTTTCAATAAAACTCAGCATCATGAAACTGAATGTTTTTTGCAAGAAGAAGTTTCCAGCTTCATTTGCTCCCATATTTAAACCCAATAGAATTTTTTATATGATCCATTCCAGAGGTTAAGGATGGTTAACGCCTTAAAGTTTACTTTTCGCCGAGATTGAGTATACCGTCTGACCACATTCATGCAGCGCATAAAGTCCTCCCGTACAGACCCGATGCTCTTACCGAGCAATAACATATTTTTCTTAAAATTTGAAAGGTTTTACGATATATTAAACATTTTAATTAAAAAATATGGACATTGACAAAAATGCTGCATTTTTATTTGGTAAATCTTCGAGCCTCGACTTCTGTGCATATCGCCTCTCCCCAATCCTTCAAAAAGTCTGTTGGTAAGCCATGTTATACTTGCAAAGTGTTATCCATTTAGTGGTTTCAAAATCGCCGATCTTGCAAAGCTGTCAGCTGTTAACTACTGTCATCTAAAGGGTTTTTCTTTAGAGAAAGGTTTGCCATTTACAGATATGGATTGTTTAAAAACCGAAGAATGCGTAAAACTAGCTAAAACTTACGTTCGTCATAATCGACCTACTGTGCAAGGAATTGACAAGATTTTAGCGAAATTTGAAGAAACTGGAAGCATTACAGATATGGTCAAGCCTGTGCACCATCACAATGTACACACTGCCGAAAATATCACTTCAGTTACTGAAATCGTAGCACGTAATCAAAATTTCAATTCAGAGCGCTTTGGCCATATGATAACCGGTTTTTATTGGCCTGCAATTTAAGATTATGAACTGGACAATACGTGTGGTTTCAACAAGACGATGCCACGAGCCACACAACATGACCAGTTTTGGCATTATTGCATGAGAAGTTTCCGGAAAGCGTAATTTCACATTTTGGCGTTTTGGCGTTAGACTTTTTCTGTGTGACTACGTCAAAGACCGTATTTACGCGTAAAGTTTCCAAACTTTGTAGCTTTTGAGGACTAACATTCGTCAAGTTATCGCCGGGAGACTGTCCGAAATGTGGGGAATGGTGGTCGAAAACTACCTCAAAAGGATGCACTGACCAATCTAGAGGCGGCCAAGGTCCAAGCATTATAATGAAATAAAAGTTTCATCAAAATCATAGCTTTATGTGTGTTTTATTTAATTTTATTTTGGAAACCGTAAATAGATAACCCTTATGATGGAGATTGGACATCAAACAGATCACATCTGTATAATAATTGCAAATATTTCATATATATGTATGTATGATTGCTTGTTAGAAAAAGAACAATAAATTTTTGAAATATAACCGGATTATCATAAACTAATCTACAAACGCATAACTGTAAATTACTCTTAAATAACATTGGTGGATTATTGAGTCCACTTAATGCTGGGCTTCTGAATGTTCAGTTGCGATATGTTTATTTAAGATCCATTTATCAATCATTATCCAAAGATGAATGTCTTTTTTTCTGCAAAGTGCCGTGGTTTCTCTTAATCTTATAGTTTGATAAGTTAATCTTTTTTTTGTTTTTCAAATATATCTACAATATTGTATTTCCTTTTATTTGCAACATTAATAATTGGCTCTCTCTTCGCCAAGTTGACATTTCGTTTGTAATCTTTTGCTACAGACAGTTAGTTAATTTCTTTGCAATTTCATGAAAACCATTTTGTTTTCGTTACAAAATACTGTCCTTATCAGGAT
>JAHXMU010021902.1:0-15612 GCA_019455685.1 Philornis downsi
TTTGTCCCCCCCTGTTGGTTGTTGTTGTTGTTAATCCTTGTAAGGATGTCTCTTGGTTTGTATAGTTTGTGTCTGGTGGTTTGATGAGCGTCTGCGCAGTGAATGCAATTTATTCATCACTTTGCAGGTGGGCGGAGTTACGCACTTTCCATGTCCGTCCTTACGTCCGTCCTTTAGTTCGTCAGTGAATTTTGTCCTTTTAGTCATGGATGCTTTTGCACTTTTGCTCTGTTTTAATTTCAATATTAAATTTACATCTATCAAATATACGTTTTCTTCATTTAGTTTATCGGCCGGTGAGACTTTAAAGTTTTGCATAATAAACGGTTGTAGTAGATTGATTTTTTAAAGAATATTTTTTTGAAGAGAAATATTTGAAAGGAAATTTTAACTTCGCAAACTAAATTTCATTAAGAGCTGTTTTAAAAGAAAATTTCCAATGCAATTTCCCCAGTAACAAGTGGAATATTTAAGTCGCGATGTATATTTGAGTTTCTAATGTACCACGGAGCAATTGTAATCAATCGCAAGATTTTATTTTGACGCCGTTGAATTTTTTCTACATTGGAAGCTGAAGCAGTGCCCTACAGCTGTATACCATAACACCAAATGGGCTTCACAATAGACTTGTATAATAAAAGTTTACAGTGTAGACTGAGTGTCGAATTTCGGCCCATCAGCCAATATATCTGTGATAATTTAAGTTTCATCTGAGTTAGTTTGGAGTCAATGTGCAACTTCCAGGTTAGTCGCTGATCAAGGTGAATATCAAGGAATCTCACATGTGACAGTTGAGGAACGCTTTGATTTTTTTAACGAATATCAGGGCATCTTTCTCTTCGTAAGGTAAATGTTACGTGGACACATTTTTGTTTGTTAGCTTTTATTCTCCACAGATTTAATCATTGTTCCAGCTTTGCAATATATTCCTGAAGATGACGCGATGCTTCACGAGGGCTATTATGCGTGCTAAGGCAGGCTGTATCATCGGCAAAAGTAGATATGTGGATGGTACCACTAACAAGCATATCGGAAGTATATATTAAATATTAAACAGGTCCCAGTATACTGCCCTGTGGCACACCGGCATCTATGGATTCCGGCTCACTTAGAATGTCTTCCTCCTTAACTGAAAACATTCGGGCGGAGATATAGCTTTCCAAAACCTTTTAAGTGTCCGTAGGCAAACATGCCTTTAGCTTTGGTATCAGTCCTTCAAGCCATACCTTGCTAAAAGCCTAAAAAAACATTGATGAATAGTACAGAACAATACTTTTTTCCTCTAAGGCACTTCTAACGACTTGAACCAATCTGTGAGTCTGTTCAATGGTGCTATACTGTTTTCTGAAGCCAAACTGGTAGTCCGGGACACACCTATTTTCTGCTAGTATTGGCGACATCATGGGGAATAGGCTAATAGGCCTATATGGCTCAGCTCTGGTAAGGTCTTTGCCTGGCTTTGGGGTCATTTTTACCAAAGCTGTCTTCCAGTTGTAAGGAAAGTATTTTAGTCGCAGTATGGCATTAAATAAGAAAAGCAAGATTCTCAATGCATTATGGGGAAACACTTTTAGCATCTTGTTACTGATATCATCTATCCCTGGAGCTTCTTTCGGTTTAAGTTTTAGAATTAAATCTTTTACATCTCAAATCTCAAAACTTAATGGTTGAGAAGAAAGCGGAACAACACTTGGCAAGTCACCAACACCAGTACATGTGTTTGGAGTGAAAAGGTTTTTTATTTGACCAGCAAACATGTTGCCTTTTACAGAGCCACTTCTTGCTGAACCTCCACTCGAATTGGACAGAGGCGGTTTGAATTCAACAGGCCTTTTTAGGTTTTTAGCAGCACGCCATAAGGAATAATTGGAGTCAGCTGTGTCATTAAGACTTTGGAGATATCTCTCAAGAAATGCCGTTTTTTTACATGCCAGCAAAACTGTAAGACGTTTAGTGCACTCTTTAAGTCTAATTTTATGTTGCTGTTGCCATTTCCTGCTTGCATTTCGTTTTTCACGTACGAGGCGTTCAATATCTGCTGAATAAATTCGATTGAACCCAGTTTTGCATGGTTTGCAACCAGTTTAATTTGTTCATTAAATCTGATAATATTGATTTCGACATCCTCATGTGTTCTTAGTCGAATGCTCTCTGTACAGTGGGCACTGAGGTATTTTTTGAATCCCAGCCAATTAACACAATTGATGATCTTTACATTCATAAAGGACGACTCACTACTTTGTGGATTACAGATGGTAACAATCGTCAGTGTGTGATCGGAAGAAAAATCCAGAGAAGCTTCCACTTGTATTAGATCTCTGGAGATATTTTTGGTGACTCCAAAATCTATGTCATCGAGAATTTTTTATATGTCAGTTGGCCAGTTTGTAGGCTTCCCACTCGATATGACGTCCAAGTCCAATATTGAGATTACGTTAAACAACGCGCTACCCTTAGGTGTAATAAAACGAGATCCCTAATATGTGTGTTTTGTGTTATAGTCGCCCGCTGTCAGGAAACGAGATCCAAGCGACTTATAGATATCCTTGTATTGATCCTCTGTGATTGAGAATCTTGGAGGTGAATAAACTGAAGATATCACAATATTCAGATAAAAGTTTCCCACGCAAATATATTGTTTGTAGATATTTTTTACAATAATTGTTCAGGTAATAATGTTTTATTCTTGACTTTATTAGAATTGCTCAGCCTCCGCATGCTCTTCCTCTCGGGTCTTTTGTTACCCATTAATCCTAAATAGGCTCCTTGATGTTAAGTGTGTCTCAGAGACCAGCATTATATCAATATTTTTTTACGTAATTTCGTATTTCCGTAATTCAATTTCGTTTTTTTTTTAACTAATATGAAAGCATGTTAACGAAAGTGGTGCTAGATGAACCATATTCTACTGCGGTACTGAATTAAAAAGATATTTGTCTATCAAGAGCAACTCCTACTTTTTGAAAATTCTTTTGAGAACCGTTTTTTTTTTTTTTTTTTTTGTTACAAATTAATGTAGACTACATCAGAGGAGCTTTGTTTCTGATTCGTATTTGAAAAGAACATTCATTCCATGCATCCATTCGTTCCTCACCTGTAATGAAACTTGAAACTTAAAGTAATCCTTTTTCTGTGTCAACACCTGATGAAATAGCTAATTTTGTTCGAGAAACGAGAGTATAGTTAAATATTGTTTATTAATCTGAATCATAGCTTCCTCCGGGCAGAAAAAAGTTCTGGCGCCGCATTGCGAAAGGTAAAAATGCTTCAAAAATGTATTTCCCGAATTTTACACCAGTAAAAAGAAATTAATTTAGGCACGATGTTGAAGGCTTTCTTTAGCACAGTCATAATGATTCGATTTATGTCAAATATACACGGTTTCGGTATATTGTGGCCTTTTTTAAGGTTATTCCTTCATGCCTTTGTCATGGAAACCCTCGTCTTTATTGGCAAAAACTGAAACAGAAGATTTAACTGAATCGAATTTTTCGCCAGTAAAATCATTGGCCATGGACAGAAACAGATAATAGTCACTTGGTGCCATCTCCAGACTATAGGGTGGATGCCTAAGAATCAGGACCAAAGAGCTCCTGGCAAGTCATTATCAATGTGCGTGGCCTGGCATTGTCCTGGTGGAACACAATTTCTCTAATACATATTAGCTCCTATTCTAAGCGATTGTTTTCTTTAGACCGTCCAATTGTTGACAGGAAAGATCTAAATTAAGAGTTTGAACGTAGGGGAACAGATCAGCAGATGATTCCCTGTCAATCCCACCAAACATACAGAAAAACTTTAATGACCATCAATCTCGGCTGGACCACCGTTTACATCGGCTCTCCGCGATTCGAACATGACCGTTTATGCTTAACGTTGACGTTGCTTAACGGTCCTTCAGATTGTTCAATTGTTGATAATGAGGATCTGAATTGGGAGTTTGGACGTAGGGAATCAGGTCCGAGTAGATGATTCTCTGTCAACCCCACCAAACACACAGAAAAACTTTCCTGACCATCAATCTCGGCTTGGCCACCGTTTACGTCGGCTCTCTGCGATTCGAACACGACCGTGGAATTTCAGACAATGAGGCTTTATACGTTAATTCGTGTAGCATACATCGGGCTTCTTTTTGCATCCAGCCTTGTTCAAAAGATTCTACACGATTTTTGGTGTAATGTTTAGGTACTGATCAATCAAAACAGTGCTTGCAAGATAGTCAGATTTGACGATTTATATCATTTGACCGACATTTTCGACGATTTGCCCTACCAGAACAGAATCGACGAAACTAAACTTGAGCGTGATTGACTGTTACAGCATCAAGACCAAAGACGTCCGTATATTCAGTCAGTTTCCTGGCTTGCGATTTAATGTAATATTTTCTCTTTGATAATGTCCATCTTTGATGCGCGCTCAAACAATCATGAGTCAGACAATCACTAAACTATCTGCATAGTTTTTTGAGTACGAAATCTTATTTTTCTATGCTAGATGTCACATGACGCTCTTAGACAAAGCGAGATGCGCGGACTGCTAATGCCACCTATTGGAAAAATTGTGAATGTGGTATTAACAAACAAAATTGCTGCATAAAGTAATCGGAAAACCAGTTCGTCAGTCGGGAAGCCAATGCGTCTGCAGGTACTGACCATTTGGTCTGCATTCTTGAGTAAGGGCATCATTGAAAATGTCATTTCCTTCAGGAGTGAGTATTACAGATCCATTATTACAGTTTTTTGTGGACTTTATCTGACGATAGGAATTTGCATGATTTTTGGTTTCAGCATTATCTGTAGGCAGCCTATCAAGCAGCCCGTAACAAATTTTTGAAAAATTGGATATTGTCTTCTCTGAAACGAGTCGGTATCAAGCTACAGTAAACACAACTGGTACTATGTTCTATAAAATTCTCCAACCTTCTCAAGCATTGAAAAGAGATCAACAAAGGTAAACGACGACAAACCCCAGGCAATTGTTTCGACGAGCAAAGGGTCTACTTGCGTAAATTTTTACAACTATAACTTTGGAGTGTTATATGATTCCATTTATCTCGAATCCGTCATCAATGAGGCTAATGATGCCAGCCTGAAGATTTGGATAGGTATACTCGCCTGCAGGTAGATTCTACTATACTCTAAGCTTACCAAACGGTTTAACGACAAGACCCTCTGTACTATAGCTGCTTTATGGTATAGTACAGAATACTAGTTTATGGCACAAACTTCTGCGGGTATATTAGAGAAAATGACTCCGTTTATGTATGAACCCATTATCGTCAACGGAGGATATCAGCTTCGTATGGATCGTGAGTCATGTGGTCTGTACCCCACTATCAAGATACAGTGATTGCGTTCGCTGGGCCATGTTGTACGAATGGACTAAACGCTTCAGCACGAAAGGCCTTCAAAAATGTACTAAATGGAGAATGCATCAGGCCAAATTGACTTTGAAACCTATCAAAATTTAATGTGACAAACTGGAAAAGAACCGCAGAAGAAACTCTTTTATACGCATGGTTTGTAATAGGTAAAATGTAACCATAACCCCCATAAACACGACGGCGGTCCCAAAACTGATCGATCTAACAAAGAAGACACAAAAAAGTTGGGAAAATTTTTCTTTATTTTTCAACATAATCTCCTTTTAGCTCGTTTCTAGAGTATACACTTAGAGAAATTACACTCATATACTACACTCGATACACTTTTTCCAGCGATATTCAACAGCTCCTGTACCCTGTTTATAGTAAGAAATATCAGACTCCTTAAAATAGCCATCAGCCACAGACTCGACCTCTTCGTTGCTGGCAAATCTTTTGCCATCGAGCCATTTTTTCAAGTTTAGAAATAGAAAATAGTCCGAAGGAGCTAAATCTGGCAAATAAGTTTGTGTGATGAAGTAATTCGAACTTCAATTCATTAATTTTGGCCATCGCAACAGTGGATGTGTGAACTAAAGCATTGTTTTAATGAAACAACACTTTCTTGTTCGCCAAATGCGGCCTTTTTTCGACATTTTTCAGTTGATGGGTTTTTCCCTCTCTGAAGATAATCAATAGAAATAATCCCATGCGCATCCCAAATAAACAGACGCAATGATCTTGCCTGCGAATGGAAACGTCTTCGCCTTCTTTAGACACAATTCTCCCATTCCAGTTCACTGCTTTGACTATTCCTTTATTTCAGATGTGAAGTGGTCGATCCATGTCTCTTCCATGGTTATAAATCGACGTAAAAATTCGGCTTTTCGCCTAACACCCTACTGAGGCATCTTTACGGCACTGCTTTTGCTCTATTGAAAGTAAACGCGGCACCCATCTTACGCACAGCTTTCTCATATTAAAATCTTCGGTCAATGTACGATGTATAGCACTTTTTGAAATGTCTACTATTTCAGCTAGCTCACGCACCTTCAGCCGACGATCATTTAATACCATTTTGTGAATTTTCTTAACCGTGTCTGGCGTGGATATCTCAATTGGTCGACCACCAGGGTGTTCGTCTTGGCAGCTCGTACGGCCTTGTTTAAACTCTAATACCCAATATTTTACAGTCGTAGACGAAGGAGCCGACTTCCCCAGATTGAAATCTAGCTCGGTTTTAGTGTTGGTTGGGCTGAGACCTTTCAAATGGAAATATTGAATTACATAACGATGACCAATATTTTCCATGTTTACAAATTCACTGAAATCGTTTACTTTTGATGGCTCCTATACAAATACTAAACGACGTGGCGCCTTGAAACTTATAATATATTGTCACTTTTCACCAAAATCATTTTTTTTTTTTTGGTGCTAGTTTTGAGACCGCCCTCGTAAATGTAGAAAAAAACAAATAAGTTCCCTTGCATCTCATCAACGAGAAATGGGAGAGTTTTTTACAATCAGTGAGCTTACACGCATTCTATTTTTGGGCTCGCTTAACGAAACCTACAATTTAACGACGATTCCGAATATCACAACTTGAGAAGCATCTGCAAGACTTGTCGATTACTCGAAGTGTTCGTCAGACATATCGATGTCGCTCAATTAATGAGAGGTGACTGTATGCAGGGTTGAACCTGTGGCCATGCGAATGATAGCCGAGTGCATTATCTATAGTGCCACAATCTTAAAAAGAATGTTTTTATTTCCCTTTGTCATTACCTGCTTATCAAACGTTTCAGGCTTTACAAAATTCGACTGAATGTAGTGCCACTGCTTAAAATTATTAAGTTAACAGCGTATGGGTAAAGTCGTTCAGTTGTGTCAGAAGGGACGTGCCATCTTAGTCGATTTCTGTTATTTTTTAAAAAAATTATACATCAATACAGCAGATAAAAATTGTGGGTTACTGCAACCAGTCAATTAGAAATTATCGAGGAAACTTTGTATTTCAGAAAAGCTGTGTACTGTTTTGAAACGAACCACTGTGCGACGTATGCTTCTTCGTCTCAATGGAAACAAAACCATGATTTAACATTTCTAAATTATTACCATTTTTGAAATATCCCTTTTTAACTAAAACTACGAAATTGATTGAAAATTAATAAAATTAAAGAGCGAGCGAACAAAATGTGTAGTCTTCAGTGCTTGCCGATTATCGCTAGCTCCTAACTCGAAGCCGACAGCAATAGTCGTGTCGAGAAAAACAATTATTGACAATGAAAGCCGCAGCAATTATATTTGTAGTCACAGCAGTAGTCAATTCAATGACTGCACATGACTACGGAAAATAGAATTTGTCTGTCAAATATGTTAAACAACAAACTTCAATTGGTGGAATCTAAATAAAACTCACGTTTATATATTATTTTGTATTATTGTCAGCATCTTTTTATTATTATGTATTCAATTTAAAATGAATTATGAATGAACTTCTTATTTATCAACCTCATATTGTTTTAATACGAAGAAATTGCAAAAATGTCCGTAAAATCGATACAAAAAAAACAATTTGTTTATGTTTCTAAGGAGTGTGAACCGAATGGAACCCTGCCAAGGGAAACGAAAAAATATCTAAAATATAAGTCAGTTTGAGACTCGGAAACTTAGCCTAATATCTTCCCATGCACGTAAAAAATGTAATTAACTCACTCTATTAAAAAATCGCTAAAGCAAAAATCAGTTTATCGAAATTACTTAGAAACCTGAGTAGTCATAGTTCTTTTCACGGTTAGACAATCAACCCATTTCTTAACCTTTCAGCGCTTTCTTATTTGAGAACATTTTTTTTTCTTAAAGTTCCAGAACCCATTTTATAGGCATGGCATGATGAAAGTCTCTGCCAGAGATCAAGGGCTTCGTCATTTTAAAGACTGAACGCCACGTTTCCAAATTATGGGCAGATTCACTAGTATATTCCAGCGTTTTTTTATTTAAGTTATTTTTTCTAAAGTTTTAAGCCAAAATATACTACGGTATTTTTGATCAGTTTCATATTCACCCTAGCTTACTATCCGCCCGGCCATCCTAATGTTAATTCGCCAAAAATTAATGACTTGACTGCGTAATTCACACATCAACTCAGACTTTAAAAGTTTGAGCGGTGTGTGATACCGATTGTTCTAAAGATGGCTACGATCGCTCTTATATACTCTCTTTGTCGCTTTGCCATTACAAAAATCTAAAACCAAACTTCACTTGTTACTGTGAGTTCAGACAATCTAGTTCATTTGGTAAGCTTCCCCACAATTTGTTTAAGTTCAAATAAAGAAAAGATACCATTCAAATCCAATATTCTAATTCTTGGTGTTTTCTTTGTTCTTTATATTTCTATCCACGGTAAATAATTTGTGAAAAATACTATAAATTTATTTGTGATATTTCCGACTCGGACAAGTATAAACCAAAAGCCACCTTTCGCTCCAGGAAACCTAAAAGTTCTCTAGTTCCCCACATTTTCACTTATGTTATGGAAAAACTAAACTTAGGCTATAAAATGAAGTTATTTAGACGATTGTACGCTTTGTTCCAGTATAATAGACAGGTTAATGATTTTTAGCGATCTTTTTATACCTTCATCCGAAGCATCATTTAATACAACCAAAAATTTAACAGCCAGAAGGAAACATTCAAAGTGCAAAGTATTGTAAATGAGCCATATCAATCCCCTCCTTCAGTCACTTCCCTTACAAAGTCTGCGATTTTTCGAAATTGGATCAGTTCTCTGTAATTTGATATCAGTCAGCTGTAGTAGTTTAGGTCTTTACTTATTAAATTCTTTATAGTTTCGAAAAAAAAAACCCGAACAATTAACCGCCTTCCATGCAAACGACTTATTCAACCTACATATTTCTACCTCCATGTCGTCCAATCGATTGTACCAAATCCATCTAAGTTTGCCACATATCATACGTTTGGTAATCTACGTTCTGAAAACGAAAATGCCATCCGGTATCTCTCATACAAGTTGTGCGATTTACAGAAATTTGATTTTCCACAGCAATCCATAATTCGGAACTAAAAGTTACTTAAATGATATTGAATTACATGCTGAATAAACTGCAAAAAACAACGGGGGAATGGCCACACCCTCTCTGGTACCTCCCATACAAATTACCTAATTCCACTGACATATTCCTAGATTCCCATCTTTCGTTCAATTGCACTCTATTCAGTACAAATGGTCTCACATCAGGCTTCTGGTACTGCGAATGGAAATAATTTGCCTTTCCAAGTCCCTTAGAGGGAAGCTACATATATTGGTTTGTACGGAAAATTCGTTCGGTTTTTAAAATAAATTTATTTGCAAAAAAAAAACAATTATTTTAATATTTCATATATGTAATCTCCTCCTTTTTTAATAACTTCTTGCCATCTCTCTGAGAGCTTTTGAATTGATCTCACAAAAATCGCGTGGCTTTCCTGAAAAAAGCATTCAATTCAATTTTTCACTTCCTAGTCGTTATGGAAATTCAAATCCTTCAAATGGTTGTTCAGACTGCGAAATAGGTGAATTCTGGGGAGTACGATGGGTGAGGCAAAACTTCCCATCCAAGCTGTGACAGTTTCTGACGGATCTGCAAGGCAGTGTGAGGCCTCGGTGAGAGAGTGAGGGTACCCACACATCGAAGTTGCTCACAAATTCGAGCTTTTTTATGACCCCGTGAACAGTTTTACTGATTTTTTGATTATTTAAGCTAATTCACCAACTGTTGCAAGAGGATTAACAATATTTAAATCTCTCACCTCCTCGGAAACAATTTCTTTTGATCGTCCTGATCTGGGACCGTCCGTTACGGAGAAGTCGGCCGTAGAAAATCTTTTAATCCATTTCTGACAAGTTCTTTCATTTGGACCGTTTTCTTCATAAACAGACTTTATTTTCCGGTTGGCTTTAGCAGTCGTTTTTCCTTTTCGGAAATAATACAGCATAATATGCCAAAAATGCACGCTCGATTTGGACGATAATATAAGTAGACAATAGTAAATAGTTTAGAGAAGGGGTGGGAGGATGTTATGATAGTGTTTGAAGGAACTCCACATCATGAGAAGTGACTTATGGTGAACTATCGAATTAACCGAAAGAGCTTTCCGAACGACCCGATACAAACTGGTCGATTTACCGAAAATCGATTCTTCTACATTTCCCAAACGGAGTATTTTAGAGCATTTTTTGCAGCATAAAGTTATACATATGTAAGTTAGTCTGCCTGAATGAAGTTTCTGTACTGTATGGGATGTGTTAAATTTTCTCCAAATTTCTTCCAGAGATGGAATCATATTAGTATCTTTCCGAATTTTTTCTGTACAAGATATTTCGACAATTGGAGTCTTTAATTGCGCGTTAAATTTTACCATTTTTTAAAAATTTTTTTTTTTTTTTTTTTTTTTAAAAGTTTGAAACAAAGATTGGCATCGAACCTGCTAATGGTTATCTCTACATAAGAAAATTGAATTGCAATCAATTACATTTGGAGTGATTTGGATCCCCTTTCTTCGAAATACCAAACAATTGGCGCAGCAAATGCAAACGATTAACGCGTCAGCTATTACCGTGACTATCAATACATCTACTTCGGCTTTGACAGTCAACAGTCGTTATTTTTCTGAACAACTGTTGCTGTCGGCTTCGATTTGTTTGTTTTTTCGTCGGAAGCAAAGCGAACCAAATTATTTTATATGTTATTAACTGATTCATTTCATTTTGCTCTGATTTTCCTTCATAGCCAAAGCAATAATCAATCAAAGTTGTTTGCAGAAAATTTGTTGTGCCAACGTTAAACAATTGTTGGTTTTCGACTGCTGAGCATCTGGGCAGCAACTGAAACCTTAAGCAAAACTATCACTCCAAAAGTACTCGGTTCTTGTCATATCAGCAGAATTACGAGTACATTAAAAAACTATCAAACGATTAGTATTCTTAAGATGCTCTCGAATCTAACCCATATTTATCTAATGTGCTAATAGAATATTTACAGCAGATGACTGCAATTATTATGCAATTTTTATAGCGTTATAATTAATAAGTCACGCCAAGGCACATGCTAACATACACATGAGTTTTTTCTAGAAATTTGTTTTTTTATTTAATCTTATACAAAAATATCGCTTTTGATTTTAATTATACAATAAAATACATACAAATACAACAGAAACGAGGTTTTCTTCTCCTCCCGAATGATTACAGTAGATTAATGGAACAATGAAAGTGTGCTAACAGTCGCAGGTTATTTTCTCTTAAAAAAAATTAATACAAAATTGGAAAAAAACATACCCACAAATTTTAATTAACAAAAAAAAAAAAGTGGGAAAATAACCATATTTTGGTGTCTGGTGAAATTGACAACCAAAAACAGTGCAGTTGAGGAAGAATATACGATTTGGGGGGATAGGAGAATATAGAATGTTCAGAATGGCTTTGAAATCTTTACTTTCTTTCAGTTTACAACAATGCCTATGGATTGCCAGGACGGTGTTATGGGGGATCGCAGTGGTATATGGATGGAAGTGGGAAGCCACCCGCTACTTTCATATACGAAGTCTGCTGGTACTATCCTTGACACTGAAAAGTTTACGCACAAAGAAGACCTGACAGCGTGGAATTTGGAAAACATCATATCAGTAAGTAACGGCGATATTTAAATTTTGTAAGCTACTTACTTGCACGGAACAGGTGATTATGATTACCAAAATTTGACACAGAGAGAAATTTTGTACGTAAGAATTATTATCAAGGACCAAAGCATAATCACGAGCTTCACGGTTTCTGCTGTGGTACTGATAGGCCAACATATCATTGATGTTTCTTTCAACGGTGCCAATAGTGGTCTGGAAGACGTACGAGATATATTAGAATAAACAACTATCATTACTACCAACAGCGCGAAGAAGTTTCTTTGTGCCCTTAAATACAAAACAAACTCATTTCTTAGGGCAACCATCACTTTCTCCTCACCGTGAAGTTTTCCATGTTTAACTGCAATGCTTCAATTTCCTTCGCATATTTATCCCAGGCATCATATTTCACCACGGTAATGTAAATGTTAACCAATTTGCCGGCAAAACGAGAGAACTGATTATCGATACACACCGAGTAGTAACCACCGGGTGAAACTTGATCTGTATAGTCGGCGGTAGCCTGCCATTGATAGGGTTTCACAATCTGGCCCGACGGATTGCGCACAGCAAAACCGGCCATACCATCACCGCCACGCACCACCTAAACGCAATTGCAAGCAACAAATGGTTTAATTGCCATCACACGTTAATTGGCCATCAATTCAAGTGAGTGAGAAACTTACACTGAATGACACATAAAAGGTGGCACCCGGTTGCACATATTGATGGTAACAGTCTTCTTTTCCGGCATCTATATGTACCTGTTGCGTGGGATGCATTAACAAGAGCAGTGAAAATTGCTTGCGAGTAAACTAAAGCACTTTGATGTTGCGCTCACTTACTTTATAGTCCATGGCCACAGCCGGTAGATTTTCATACCACGGTTTGGGAACATCTTGCGACACAATCTGAGTGCCAGCAAAATTCAGGAATGCGATTGAAATAAATACGAATAGTGAAGTTGTTAGATGCCACGTAGAGGAATGCATTTTTGTTTTGATTTGCAAACTAAACAATCTGAACAAATGACAGCTATGCTTTTCACTACTTTCGTGGGGTATGTTCAATCATCGGTAATGATTTCGCTCACGGCATTGCCAGACTCGAAATTAGACACAAATAAATCACACACTAATCGGGTATTGCCAGCCACATTTTAAAAGGTAATCTGAAACTACATTCCGCCAGATGAGAAGATTGGAGACTTAACTAACGGTCAACAGTGTTGCCAATTGTAAGATGTGTTAATAATGATACAAAACTACCAATACGGTCAACAGAACGACATTTCAAATCAGGGTAGATAAATTTGATATATTTTTACTACTTTGAACCTTTTTGAACCTTAAAAGTACAACGATGTCTCTGCGCCAAGAATTATGCATTACGGGATATCCTTGATGTGCTTTGCAAGGAGGTTTGGTCAATTTTATTTGCCGGGAAATTTTGGGAATTAAAAACTACTACGGCTGCAAACCATATGAAATTTGGAGCTGGTTCGGCTGACACCAATAAACCAGTGATTCAATTAATACATACGAGTATTATCTAAGCATAATTTTGTTGATTGTGTATGGGAAAAATATCCAAACTGACTGGTGTCAGAAAACTGCGCAGTCAGTTAGATTAATAAATTCACAATTAAAACACTGAAGAAAGATAATTGTGAACTTTAAAAGGCGAGTCCACAGAGTAAAGAAATACATCAAGAGAAATTTGTTCTCTCCGGATAATGGTCGTCTAGTGGCATTAAAATAGCGCAGCAGGTAAAAATATACCCTTGGGAACGTTAAGTGAATTGAAAATGTCATCATTGTAATATATTTACTTGGAAATATGTTTATTTGCAACCAGAACTAAATAATACCGGATAAGAGACAAATGGTAACAAATAAGTGGCAACAACTACAATAAGAGCAATTTGCTGTTTCCTCTCTTTACCCTTTTTATCCAATTTGAGGGAAATGATTTGGAAATGATCGAAATCATTGCGACTTGAGCGATATGACTGGACCATTATTTGTCGTTATTAAAATATTCCATAATTCACAATAACAAATGTTATTACATTATATTGTTATACATAATTATGTTGTTTTTATACGGTTCTTATGTTGTAATGGAGATATAAAGATGAATGCTATGTTTCTGCACTGCAAAACAATAAACATTGATACGCTATGGAAAATTTATAAACAGTTTCAGACTTTAGCATAATTTAACATTTCAAAATGGGTACTTTGTTTGGAAATCATTTTAGATTTTTCCTAACCTATGAACAATTTCAAATTTGAACTTTCATCAATTCGTTAAAAATTAATTTCCAGAAAGAATGTGTCAGTGATTTTTAGTTGAAACAGTACATAACATACATAACTAAAATATTTCATTTCAAAAAAATAGTTTTTGATTTGGCTCGCCTTCTCGAGTCATATTTTGCATTTCTTTCTTACAGCAACAAATTTCTTTTCATGTCTACAAATACATTTCGGTTTACAAAATGAATTGAACAATACTGGTTGAAAAATATTAGTACATAAGGGGAGTGACTAAAATAATTCCGTGAGTTGAGAATTACGTCATGCGGGACAGTGTGCGTGACAGAAAAGCAATCCTTGGTAATTTTGAACAACTTGACATTCGTAATTTTTATTTGAATTAAGGAAAAAAACGTCGTATTATCCAAGTAGGAAGTGTAAGAAATATCACAAGAAAACCCAAAACCGCATCCACCGAATTTCCATCATCAAATCGCAAAACAACGACCAATTTCTAAAGTGTATGACGACGGCGCCAGCGATGGCCAAGCCAGGATTGACGATGACCAAGAGTTTGCGATGTTTTCGAGGGATTGGCGGTAAATAATCTACTCTCAGCTGCTCGCCTACTGCCAAACTCATAATTCTGCCTTATACTGTAAACAATTGGATGCTCCCAGATCTGGGTTGATTGGTTCTTATGCATCCACCTTATAGTCGGAAGTTAGCACAAAATGATTACCACCTGTTCCTATCAATGGCGAATAATTTTTCTGGTGAAAAATTCGCCTCAAGAGAATTTTGTAAAAATCGGCTGTTTTAGTTTTTTTTACCAACAGAGACGAGGGTTTCTATGGGAGAGGCATAATTCAATTACCTTCATTCTAACTATGCAAAATAAATTAATGGACAAAAATAATGGTTTTCTTTTTAGTATAATCTTATATGTTGAGTTTATTGCAAAGCGACAATTTTCGAGTTATTGATCTATTATCTGAAATTATTATTATTTATGCGTTGTTATTTCTTTAATTTTTTGGCTAAAGCACAACAATGTAGAGAAGTTTTGCATTAAAATTTTGTGATATTAAATCACCAATTTTATAATTTCATTAAAGATATTTCCCCTATATATGGAAACAAATTGTAATCTCCTGTCCAAATTGATTTAATGATGTTTTTGAATCATTCTAAACACAGAGTAATTTTTTGTCTTTTTTTAACTCTACCTATCTTTCGGTTGTGCAGCCACTACTTTAAATACGTTTCATATATGCATACAAAAAATCCCTTACCTTTGCTCACATCTGC
>JAHXMU010021903.1:3187-15403 GCA_019455685.1 Philornis downsi
TTAGGAATTGCAAAGAATTGATTGAATTTCGGAAAATCGGCAAATTTGAGTTACATGACTTAAATCGATCATACTCGTATGTATGGTGAATACCAGAAGTGGTAGGGCTAATCGGTCAATTTTTTAAATCTTACCAGGAATTATGACATCTTACTAGAAATCACAATTTGGGTTGCTGCAAGTTATGGATGAGGAGTTTCAGGGCGGAAATTGAATCTTCGAAAATCGGTCAATTTGTATGGGATCCATATAGTTGTTTACAATCTCGCGCTACGATGTGAAAATATGTTAGTCTATGCTGTGCATATTAGGCTGTACTGCGGCCGGCCAGCCAACCGAATAGACGCACATCGCTCAACCGACTTAAAGTCGGTTTGGTCAAAAGATACTTACTCTTTCCTAGGTATTACATTTTTAACCATATCAAACGATATTTACTTGCATTCCTCCGGGTGTAGGTATAATAAAATAACCAGTAACGATATTAAATCAACCGAATATTATTAGGAAGAAATATATTAGGAAGGGGTACTTTTAAACAAAAGATATCCTAATGGTTTCAAAAATAAATACCTTAAGAAAAGAGAAAAGTTATAGCCTTATATTTGCCTTAAATTCTATGTTAATATTTAATGTTAATTTAATATTTAATTTTTTTAGGCATGAATTATATCTAATGATATCTTTAAATTTTAAATTTTGAGGTATACTCGTATAACCCAAATAAGTTATAAGCCAATGAAGTAATCGTATAGTCAGTCAACGTTATGCAAAATTACAATATTTTGATCCACTACAAAAATATTTGATCAAATTAGCTGAAATGTTAGGCATTTCAAAACGTGTTATACATCGTATATTGACTGGAGATTTGAAGATGAGAAAACTGTGTTCAAGATGAGTGCCGCGCTTGCTATCAATAGAGCAAAAACAATGTCGTTAAAATGTTTGAGTAGAGTGTTTTTGGCAATGTGTCGCCGTAATAAAACCGAATTTTTACATCGATTTGTCACCAAGGATAAGACATGGGCCCACCACTTCACACCTGAGACAAAGTAGCAGTCAAAGCAGTGGACTGGAATGGGAGAATCGTATCCAAAGAAGGCGAAGACGGTTCCATCTTCAGGTAAGGTCATGGCGTCTGTTTTCTTGGGATGCGCATGGGTTTGTTTTTGTTAATTATCTTCGGAAAGGAAAAACCGAAAGATTTGCCTACAATAAAGAGGTAGAGTCTGCGGTTGATGGGTATTTTGAGGAGTTTGACAGCTCTTACTATAAACAGGGTATAGAAGCTATGGAATATCGCTGGAAAAAGTGTATCGAGTTGATGAAAAAACATCTTTTCTCAACTTTTTTGTATCTTCCTTATTCGATCGGGTAGTTTTGGCTCTGCCATATTTCTAAATATTACAAACATTAACATAAACTTAACATATCGCAATCCACAACGTGGAGTAGTTTATAATCATGTATTTTTGCATTTTTCTACTTGAATTTGTATTCCATAATAATTTTATGTCAATACTGCAAATTTGAGCCTTCAGCCGATTTATTAAGAATGAAATATACCTGATTATGACCTAAGCAATATGGGTATCAAATTCCATATTTTTATGAGTACATTACAAATTAGATACAATCGATTTGTTTACAAAGTTTCGGTTAATTTTTCCCAACAACTGCATTTAGAATTCCACATTCTCTTCCCTTTGTGAATACTTTCCACATTTTAATGATTTTCAGTTCCTCCAGAAGGTATTTCCAGTTATCTTAAACGATTCCTTTTAACCGAAAGTCATTACATTTCTATTAATTACTTTAACAACCACTTTGCTATCGCATAACAATGACATTTTTCAATGATTTTTAAAGATAACGAAAATGAATTGCTTTGGAGAAAGAGCGAGAGAGAAGGAGGAAGAGAAAGAATTGTTGAAGGGGTCAAACAACTTTGGAACGAAGAAATATCACGGTAAACATTCGACGTTCATTTTCCAGAATTAACACAAATTGAAAAGTCAGCGGTAAATGAAACCACCGAATGCATTTCAAGAATGATATGAATGGTTTCATTTAATGACGTGTGGCTTGGTGTCCGTACGTTTGTCAATCCATTGTTCTTAAATGCTTGCTTTAAGAGCTGTCAAACAAACAATAAGCCTCACAAGTCTGACAATCTGGTTGTTTGTTTGACCGCTTGTTTGTTTTTGGCTCTCCAACGGAAAAAAGGGGGGCTCGCGCGACACTTAAACACAATCCATCACGCTTTAAAACGGAATGTCTCGCCACATTGGCTCACGCTTTCTGGTGCGACGATGATGAGGTGAACTGAGTTGAGTCTATTTTCCAAATGTGTTTTTGGTAACTACCTTTTCTAATGTTGTTGTTGTCGTTGCTGTAGTTATCGGTGTAATTGCAGTCTAAGGGGTTTCTTGTGAGGTAATCGTACCCACATTTCAAACAATGGCTCCCCACTAACACCAAGAAACTTTGTGCTGGCTGTGTAACGAATTGTAATGGAATGCGCTGTGGAAAAGAAAACCTAAAGGTTTCTCTAACAAATCCTCCGATGACCACAAGCATAATGAGCGTATTGATTGGCCGGCCGGTGGTGGTTGCAATCAACAGCCACACAACGTAACGCAACGCAATACAGTAGCTGCCAACACTGTAGGCCATAACCCAACTAACTACCTCCGCCATACCGTCATTATAACCAATTCATTTAACAGATTTCTTAACTACAGATAAACGATTAGGGTTTATAGCAATCATAAAGTGGGTTGTTAGCGAATCAAGCTGTTGCTTATTGCGTGCTTCGATACGACACGTAAGTTTCGGGAAAATTTAAATACTTTCATAATAAAGAAAACACTTCTTTTCGAAGAAATAACCAATTTGTCTGAAGATTGATCATCTTCCTGCAATAAATTGAACGACAAATTTTAGAAGGGGACAAGGGGTAGAGGGAAGAGGCTTTAAAAATTATGCTAATTTTGGAAATATGTCATGCATGATTTAACACACATCAAAGTTTAACGAGTTTCATCTTGACCTTGTTCAATCTTAGGGAACATTTACCAAATATAGTCAGCAGTCTTTTCCCATAGAGAATATAAACATAAAATTTGTTATAGTGTTTATTTTAACTGAATCACAATAAATTTCACTAACATTAAAAAAAAAAACTAAACATAAATTAAGTTCCATGAACATTTATGGCTCGAAAATTTACAAACATACTTATAATTACTGACAAATGTTGGCATTTTACATGGCGCCATTATTGATAGTAATAAATCATAACGTTTAAAACAATAAAACATCATTAACCTTTATGGCCTTTAACTCGTTTTGAGCCACTGCTTGAGTATTCGAAGAGTAAATTTGACTGTTTTCGCTTCAATTTTATCATACGGCGAACTATATAGGAGAGCGGTCGACGCTCGAAGTGTTATGACTTTAAAATTGTGCAATTTCGTCAACATTGATTTTCCCTTTAGTTAAACGCCAAAGAGTATATCGTACAAATATTTCGAATTTTAGGAAGAATAAATTATTATTCGTTACGGCTACCTTTAGCACGGTTAATAACATCGTGCTAGTTCGGGAAGGCTTCTCACGGCTCACAAATGTGGGCTTTTAAGACGTATTTTAATTTACACTTTAATTGACTCCGAGAAAGGGCAATATGGAAAACTCAATTAGGTTAAATGCTGGAGAACGTGATGGCCGTTGCTGTGGAAAAATGGAAAAGTTTTACGAAAACATCCAATGTTTTCTACCGAATTATTCATCAAGAAAAATATTAAATTTTCAAAATCGTCTTTAACATGCAAATATTTTAACACCTTCGTTCACGTTAGGCGAAATGTATTTTCTGCAAATGTTAAATCTTATCCTCTTTATATTTTGCAAGGCTTCAATCTTACTTAATTTTTTCAATATGCGCCCCATGCTACGAGCAGACACATTGAAAATTTCGCCAATTAAACTGCACTTTATCGTGGGCTGAATTTTGGCCTTCCGCTTTTCAATAATTTCTCACGATATTACTGCTTTTTGTGGTGCACCTCCATGTACATATATACACACCAGTATCACTGTAACGTGTAAAAATTCGATACAAAAAATATTTCGTTCTCATATAAATATTGTGGATAATTAACAATGGCAGAATGAGATTTTCCATGCAACACAAACAAAGCAATGACACTGATGCATTTTAATTACATTTTGATAATTGTTTTTAACTGCAAAGTAAAAGCGACATACTCCCTCCCACCAAAAAACGATTGCACTGTCATTAGTCGTCTGATGGCGACAGCGCCTACCTCCATATATAATGATAAAAATTATCTAAAAGTATTACATTATTTTTGGCAGATGACAAAATTATTTGATAACTAAGGCTACGCTTCGGTTTAGTATCACCAGTAAGAATAGGAGGCGTGTAAAATTGATTTTTCGACTAGTCAAGAAATTGCTACTGGTGACAACTCAACTTAAAATATATAAAAATTAATGTTTGTACTGCACCGATTACCGAAAAATTTTAAAATTATACGCCAGGCGGGAAACTCTCATAATCTCATAAGCCATAGAGAGCATTAATGTAGAGATTCCAACTCGCTGACGGCTCCAAATGACAAAATGTTCAAAAAGTAGTCTCAACCTGAGCTTTATTTACCTTTTACTATGTAATACAGAGTTGTCCATTTAGTGGTTTCAGAACCGCTGATCTGGCAAGGCAGTCAGCTGTTAAATACCTGTCATCTGAAGTGTTATTTATTTAGTGAAAGGTTTGCCAATTACAAATATGGATCGTTTAACAACAGAAGAACGCGCAAAAATAGTAAAAACTTACTACAAAAGTGGTGATTCAGATGTGGGCGTTTAATAAACAAAATTTTATTCAGCTATGTAGTTCATTTCTCACTCGGTGGTTACGTCAACAAGCAAAATTATCACATATGGGGCTTGGATAACCCAGCAGTGATTTCGGAAAAGCCATTGCATGGCTGGAGATGTTACTGGAACGTATTTTTCCGAAAACTACTTCAAAAGGATCCACTGCTGCAACCAATCCAGAGGCAGTCACTTAAATGACATTTTATTGAAGATTCTTTGCAAGAAAAGTTTCATCGAAATCATAGTTTTAAGTGTGTTTTATTTAACTTTACTTTTAAAACTGAAAAATGAATAATTCGGTATAAAATCAAACCAACCCCGACATTTTTCCAAGCGTAATATATATCGCTCCATCAAACACAGGGGACATTTAGTTTCCTCAAATCTACTGAGAGTGGGTATCTGAGGTGAGTGAGTCCTTCCCACAACTTGGGACGATTATATAGCATAAAACACAGTGCGGCTGTTGGATGTTCCTACCAAGTCGTTACTTTAATATGTTGACAAATTGTTGTTTCCAAAACTTATTCTTTGTGATTTCAACAAGATAATATTCGTTAATCCCCAAAGTCTCCAGATATCGATTTGTATACCTATCTAACACTCAGAAAGAAGCGTTTGAAGTATTAAATACCTTTTGATCAGCTATTTTCATATATTTTTGAAATCCACTGAGCAAAGCTCATTTTTCTGGTCGACTGGCTGAATGGTAGGCAAGATAACTGACATAAACCTTTATGAAATTACCTAAAACTTGGCACAGTCTAATATAGTTACTACAACCATTATGTTTACATTATATATAGCATAGTTATAATGATTTAGATCAAATATGCATCGTTTTGTTCGATAACATATTGCTATTTTAATGGTAAATCCATTCTGCCTCTCGGATAGAAACCCTCTTTCTATGTGGCAAAAAATAATGGAATAATCAATTTTCCAAGTTTACTAATTTTTCTCCAACAAAGCCATTGACAACACTGATGGTAATCACTTGGTGCCAGATCCGCATTATAAGCAGGATGCATTAGAGCCTCCCAAATAGGTTCGTAGAGCTTTTGGCGAATCGCCACCGATTTTTTCGGGCGACTACTTTTTCGAAACCGTCCACTTGTTGACAGTGCCGGTCAGAATAAAGAGTTTGGTCGTAGGAGAGCAGATCATAATAGAAAGTTCACTGACCGTCCCACCACCAAACATACAGCAAAACATTCCTGACGGTCAATCCTGACTATGCCACGGTTTGCGTCAGCTCACCGTGATTCTGCCGCGACAATTTTCGTTTGCCGTTGCTCTATTCTTTTTGTCATCCATCACCATATCCATCTGAAATAGGTACCAATTTTATTGCGATTTAGTAGCGGTTTGCGATTTAGCGATTCATGAGGTATTCTGCTTTAATTCGTACTTCTTTTTCATTGTGCTTCTTTTTTGCATCCAGCCTTATCCTAGTGATTCCAAACGGTATTTTGAGAGTTGTTTAACTCCTAGATAACCGAAACAGTGCTTACATGCTGTTTCGGACTTAACAACTTTCATTGTTTTATCGACATTTTCAATAGCTAACCTTTCAGAGTTTGGTGTAATTTTGACATCAAAATTACCGAAACGGAATTAACAAAATAAATTTGAATGGGATTGGCTGCTGCAGTATAAGGACTGTAAAATTTGGTGTACTGTGTCTTTGCTGGTGATAGCCTTGACGCGTATTCAAACAATACTACGAGGCCGACCTGACGTATTGATGGTGCCAGTAGTTTGGAAAAACTATTTTGGTGATAAGTGGCAACCTTATGAATTATATGTTTTAAGTCTAAACGTTGTTTAGTATTTTTATTTGAGCCACTAAAAATAAACGACCTCAGTGAATTTGCAAACATGGAAAAAATTGGTCACCGATATGTAATTCAATATATCCATTTGAAAGGTCTCAGTCCCACCAATACTATAGTCGAGATAGATTCTACACTCAGGGAGTCGGCTCCGACTGTAAAATATTGGGCAGCAGAGTTTAAACGAGACCGTACGAGCTGCCAAGATGAACACTGTAGTATTCGACCAAGTGAAGTGTTCACGCCTGGCACGGTTAAGAAAATCCACAAAATATTATTGGATGATCGTCGCCGGAATCGTTGCGCAAGCTAGCTGAAATGATACACATTTCAAAAAGCACTATACATCGTATACTAACCGAAGATTTGAAGATGAGGAAGCGGTGTACAAGATGGGTGCCGCGATTGCTTTCAATATAGCAAGAACAGCGTTGTGAAGTTGTTTCAGTATATTGTTTGGCGATGTTTCACAGTAAATAATCATGGATAAGACATGGGTTCACCACTTCACACCTGAGCAAAGCAGTTGACTGGAATGGCAGAATTGTGTCCAAAGAAGGCGGAGATGGTTTCATCTGCAGGCAAGATCATAGCGTCTGTTTTTTGGGATGCGCATGGGATTGTTTGTCTTGATTATCACCAGAAAGGAAAAACCATCAACGGCGAATATTATACTAATTTTTTGCAATGTTTAGTTGATAACATTATAGAAAAAAACGTTATCTGGCGAAAAAGAAAGTGTTGTCTCATTAAGACAATGTTCCAGTTCACACATCCACTATTGTGAATTAATGAATTGAAATTCGAATTGTTTCATCACGCCCCTTATTTACCAGAATTAGGTCCCTCGTACTATTTTTTATTTCCAAACTCGAAAAAATGGCTCGACGGTAAAAGATTTGTCGAAAATGAATAGGTGCAGTCTGCGGTTGATGACTATTTTAAGGAGTTTGACAGGTTCTTATTATAGACAGGGTATGGAACTTATTGAATATTGCTGGCAAATGTCGATTATGTTGATACGAGATTATGTTAAAAAATATAGAAAATGTTCCCATTCTTTTTTTTTGTCTTCTTTGTTAGGTCGGTAACAAATTTCAGTCTCATAGATCAAGATTTAAATCTTAGATCTATCGTACTCTCAATAGAGCCGGGGACATGGATGGAGATGGATTTTTTAGCGATCAGGAATACATATATTTTTTAGCGTTTCAGATGAATATTTCAGGTGGTTACAAAGGCATTGACAAAATGATTATACTCCTATCCTACGACGGAGCATACGGAAATATATTTCTTTGCATGGTACTGGAGTGTAATTTCGCTCACATCATATTGATTGTAAAAACGTAAACTAAACTATTTAGATTTGTCGACATTCCTAAGCATTACAAACGCCTTATAATCTATGTTCCAAATAACGACCCGAAATGAATTTGCAAAGCTACATTTTGACCTGCTGAGCCTTACAAATAAAATTGTTGCATTTGTTATTTCTTACACGAAATGTTGAGCCGTTGGGCTGCCTGTATTAGCGGCCGCTGCCACCTATTACAAAATTTATGGTGGTTGTGGGGCTGGTGGCTTTACCATAAGGCCAATGTTTTTTTTTTTCTTCTTCTTTTTTTGTAATGTTTTGTGTTTGTTTATTCAATAATTTGTTCGATATCGCTGCCATAATCATTGCGCATTCCCAATCAGTCGACATACCAAAGCGTTTTTTAGCGCCAGCAGTTCATTCCATCTTCTTGACGATACTGGCTGAAGACAATCATTCAAACAGCTAGCTGGATTACTGACTTTCTTCCCTTTGGTTTTCGTCGGTTAAATATTTATGCAATTTTTTATTAATATCAGAGTTTTTGATTTATGTATTTTGATAAGCAAATGTAAGGAAAAAGAAAAATATTTTAAATTATCTTTGTGGTTCACGAAGAAATCGGAAAAAAAATTTCATGACATGAATATTAATGAGGTGGTTTAAAGGAAAGCAAAGACCTTTACGCTAGCTATGGTGGTATGGGGATTAGTATGGATTTGGTATGAAACAACTTATATAGCTTTTCGACTAAATAGATAAAATGTGTTAGCCATTAATTTTTCACGTTTAAAGAAAAGTTAAAAGTTTTAAATAAAGCCAATTAAAACTTAAGTGGACGAACTTACATACAGATAGTCATAGGCAGTTAACGTCAAAAATGCTATGAATGACATTAAATTAATTGTTATTGATATGCTAAAGGAGTATATAAGAAATACTTTAGTCTTGACGTCTGGTTTTGGCATTAATATTGGGCCTTTTAATCATTATTTAGTGAATAAATAGATGGCACGTGTTTCCTAACAATTAATTTGTGAATTATCATCATTTTCATTTGATTATTCCCAAGTAGAGACTGCAACCGGTTAATTAAGAATGAAATAATGCAACTTTTAGACTATGCTTTATGGGTGTTAAAAATATAATAGAAATATAAACCCAGCGAATGCTGCAGCCGCTGGATTAGTACAGAGTGGCGTTCGAATCATGCTACGGTGTAACAGTAACTGTCAATGGGGTCCGTTATTTTAAGATGTTGAAATTTATGAAGTATATTTTTAACCAGAACTACACTGAGGATGCATCCGTTTCAACAGCGTTTGGTTCCAGCAAGATGGAGCAACTGTACACATAGCCAGACCTGGTATGACGAAGCTCCAACTTTCCAAACAAATTAATATCGACACACTCCACGTTTCACAGGCCCTCAAGGTCACCTGACCTGACTGCACCGGCCTTCTTTATGGTGATATGTCAACGAAGAGGTGTACAAACCAAACCCAAGGAATTTGACTAAATTGAAGCAGTCCCCTAAAACAATAGTTGAGACGATCCGGACTTCAAGCCTTCAGGTCGCAATGAATAATTTTCTGATCAGCTGTCACATATGCGTGAATGAGTATGGAGGTTATTTGCGGCCTATGATTTTCAAAACCAATTAGATGTATAAAATAAAATTGAATTGTCTACAAAAAAAAAACAAAAAAAAAAAAAAAAAAAAAAAAATAACAAAAAATAGAAAAAAATAAAACAAATAAGTAAATGAAATATATTGATTAAAAAATGTAATTTGAGTTTCTTATTGTAGTGCAATTGGTGCGCCACCCTGTATCATTTGATACGCCAAAGTGTAACATCCAGAAGGAAGCGTTTAAAGTGACATGTATTTTCTGAACAGATGCGTTTTATGACTTTTTAAGTCGATTAAGCGACGTCCCGCTGTCTGCCTGGCTGGGTGGTGGTCATGATAATTACCGTAAATTTTTATGACACTTCTTAAAATTTGGTAAAGCCAAATATTATCCCAGATGGTAGCCGGGAATTGTGAGTGGGCTATATCGACTGACCCCTTCTGGTATCTTCCATACAAATTGACCGATTTTCAGACATTCAGTTTTTCCTCTGTAACTGGCATATCTTAAGTTTTTGTCCACTGCATTCTTCTATAACACTTGGAAGTATTTAAAAAAGTCTACGAAATAACCACGCCTCTTCTGATACCTCCCATACAAAATGGCCCATTAGCCAATATATTCTTGGATTCATATCTCTTTCACAGTTGCACTAAATTTAGACAATGAAAATCTATTGCTTCGCTACACCCTTTTTGACGCCCTCCATAAAAATTGCCGATTTTCAAAAATTCAATTTTCTCCCTGTATCTCCTCATCCGCAACATACAGCAATCAAAGTTTTTATGCATTTATTTTTTTAAATTTGGAAAAAAAATAAACCGGTACTTCCCATACAAATGACCGATTTATCCCATACATTCTTTCCTATATATCTTTCAATCGGTTGCTCTAAATTTAGTCAAACTTGGCGCGAGTTGACCGGTTGTTAAAGCATAGCCTCATTATTGAAACGGAGCATATTGCCACACCCATTATCTAATACAAAAATTGACCTATTTTAAGAAATTCAACTAATTTTCTGTAATTTCTAAGTAGTCGGCTGTAGTAGGCTAGATATCTGTTCATTATATTATCTCACAGCTCTCTATAATACCGGAAGTAAGGTGTATAAATCACAATTTGGTAGTAGCTTTGCTAATTGCTTTGCCACGCGGCTCCAACCGGTGAGTTTGACCGGTAGCGTGGGAATCAGGAGGCCCCGGGACTGAGTTCCCGCCTGATCATTTGGTGTAGGACCCCTAGTGGGAGCATCACGCGGGTTCTGATTGATACCAAAATCTCTGGTAGAGACTTTGTGCTCGAATGTGGAGTTACATTGCAACCGGATGCTACAGTCCCATAGAGTAACAGAGGTGGTAAGATAGGCCTCACCTCCGCCAATGGGGATTATGTTCTACACTAGCATATTCAATCGATTTGGTATCTCCTGGTTGCGAAGAAAGGGTTGGCAATATGCGGTAGTATCAAAATTGTCAGCCCCTTTTCCTAGATAGCCCAAGTTTTACTTGGCTATCCCAAGGGGGCGTTGGCAATCGCATTTTAATATGCCATCTCATACAAATCAGTCAATTTATCAAAATGTTATGTCTCTTGCAATTTCTAATTCATAACTTGAAGTTACTTATCTTCTCACCAACTATATTGCGTCATAGAACTGGGTAAAATGTGAAAAAATCAACAGAATGACCACGCCTTCTCTGATATTTCCTGCGCATAAGTATTCCTAAATTCGTATCTGTCATTTGATAGCAGTCCATTTAGTAAAATTGTAGTCGCATCAGCTATTCAGTACTGCGCATGAAAATAGATTCGACTGCCACGTTCCTTAAAGTACGTTTATACATACAATTTGACTGATTTGTGAAATCTACATTTCCCAATAGGACGTTCGGTGAAGGTATAAGTATGCCAGTTCACCTGACTGCAATCTCCTTACCGCTTATAAATATGACCTGTATATTTTGATCGTTGAACTTATTTCTGAAACCATAATGAGGGTGTGAAAAGAGATGATGTAAATGTAGATGCTGGTCTTTACCGAGAAAATATTCTGATTTAAAGCAGAATGGCAAAAGTAAAACTTTTTGTAGTCCACCTCTAAGTCGATCAATTTGTTTTCTATAATACCCCAAGGGTCGTGACAATACAGTCTTATCTCACCCGTAGAACTAAGTTTAGTAAATGGCTGATGTACGCTTAATTTCATTAAATTTAATGCTTGTAATTGAAAGCTATGAATCTAAGAATATGTGAGTTAGGTTAAATAATTAGAATGGACTGCCACGCCTCTTAGGGTATCATGCACACAAATTTTCTGTTTTGACTGTATAATTTCTAAGCGGACGTGAGTTATAATCCTGGAACTTTTGTTGTTTATTAATTTAGCACATTTTTGATTTGATTTTAAGGCGGCCGCAAAGTAGTTTGGAGAAAATTATTTTGGTGAAAAGTGATAACATTATAAAACATATTGTTCAGAGATGTGCTCTATTAATCCAACATCACTATGAATGCT
>JAHXMU010021905.1:0-11186 GCA_019455685.1 Philornis downsi
GTGCCAAGTTTTAAGAAGTTTCATAGAGAGTTATGACAGCTATCTTGTCTACCAGTCAGTCAGACCATCAACCGGCCAACCAAATAGACGGACATCGTTCAATCAACTTGGAAAGTTATAAAACATGCATGATCAAAAAATGCACGTCGCCTTTAATACTTCCATTTGGGCGTTACATTTTTCCTGTATCAAATGATGTATAATTGAATTCCTTCATGTGAAGATTTAAAGATGGATGAAAGCAAGAAGGGAAAACTCCTTCAACATCTTTAAGTTACTTCTTGAGAGCAACATTCATCAGCCACTCTGTATACAGCTGAAATAAATAAATTGAATGCCTTAAGTGTAACATCGTTTGTGGCCTGCAGTTTCCTGAATAATCGTATAAAATCGATTGGCAATTTTAAAATATAATTGCAAATATCATGAATGGAAGTGAGAAAACATTGGTTGCTGGTCTTGACATCAGATTAATTGGCAAACCACAAAACACAAAACGTTTCGCTGACAACGACAATCATTCGAATTTGTCCAAGGCATAGTTTCAACCACAAATGGTACAAATGCTGACTTTGATGACATTGTGAATTCATGGTATTGGATATTTGCTGTATCAACATATAAAATAAATATTTCGCCCGTAATTGGCATACATTTAATATCATCTGAAAGCTACTCAAATTCATAAACCGCAAATTCTCTTTTCGATAACAATACTTTTGGCTTAAAAAGGATTTGTACAAATGTAAAAAGTTTAAATAGTTATTAATTTATAATGATAATAAATTCTATTAATCAACAGTTTGACAAAAGGTCTCGAACTAAGGGCATATTTATTTTGGGAGTTTAATTTATGATTTCGATTTTGGGGACATTATTTTTGGGATTAGGCCAGCAAAGGAAATAACCACATGCACAGGGTGTCCGTCGGGAAGGCATACTACTTTGTTTTGCCACCATTTTGGTAAACATTAGTCTTGACAGTTTATATTTGGCAGTCGTTAAGTAGAGACGTGTCAAATTTATTATGGAAAAATATTCGATAAACCAACGTGTTTTAATCCTTAAAACATTTTATCATAATCAATCCTCGATCACTGTGATGATGAGAAAGTTACGTGAATTTTTTGGGAGAAACAACATGCCAACAAGACGCACTATTTATCGTGTAGTCAATGATTTCAAAGAAAGAGGGTCTGTAGGGTAGGTAGGGCCAAGTATGGACCAGAACGTACTGCAAGATCGGCTGAAAACATTACTGTTGCTCAAGAAAGTGTTCAAAACAACCCATCAACTTCAATTCGACGTCGTGCTCAGGAGCCTGGTCTTCAAAGAACAACTTTGGCCACAATTTTGCACAAGGATTTGCATTTGTTTCCATTTAAGATTCAGGTGACACAAGTGCTTCTTCCACAAGACCATTCACGCCGCCGTACATAAGCCAATAGGATGTTACAGCTCGCCCATTATAACCCCGATTTTCACGAAAAAATCATAATGAGTGACGAAGCACATTTTCATTTGAATGGATATGTGAATGGAAAACAGAATAGTCGGTTCTAGGCAATGAAAAACCCTCAAATTATTCATCAGTCACCTTTGCATCCATTGAAAGTGACAGTCTGGTGTGCAATTTGATCAGGAGGAATCATTCTTTGAAACTGAAAACGGCGTAACGGTAACTGTCAATGAGGAGCGATATCGTGATATGGTTGGCAACTTTTTAAGGCCACAACAAGACGGTGCCACAACGCATACAGTCAGGATTACAATGGAATTACTGCGAGACCTCTTTGCAGAACAAGTTATTTTAAGAAGTGGTGATGTTGATTTGTCTCTGCTGTCGTCTGATTTGACTGCTCCAGACTTCTTTTTGAAACTTTTGAAAGCATTAAATGGATAACCGTGCGTAAAAAACAAAAGAAATTCCCCCGCATGTCATAGATGAGACAGGGGAGAGCTTCTCATATGAGCTTACATGCATTCTATTTTTAAACTGACTCAATGAAACCTACAGTTTAAGAAAGGTTTCGAACGTCGCCTGATTTGACTGCTTCAGACTTCTTTTTGTGGAGACATCTGGAAAGCAAGATTTATGCAAACAAACCAGAAACGCTTGAGCAACTCAGACAAAATATTCGTGATGAAATTAATGAAATACCGCGTGAAATGTGTGTGAATGTAATGAAAAATGTGCTCAAAAGGGCTAACAGAGGCGGACATTTATCTGATATTGTATTTCATACATTATTGCCGACATTAAGTAAAATATTTATCGATATGAGATGCATTCTCTTTCATTTAATCAAAAATTATAAACAAACAAATTGGTACAATTTCCCGACGGACACCCTGTACAAGTACAATTTTGCAGGGAAATAGCATGGGAACAGGCCTTGGGCCGGCCGGTAATTTTTATACACAACATCATAAATTGCATGTTGCAATAGTGCGGACGCAGTGCCGGTTTATCTTCCGGTAATTGGATGCATCAAGAAAGGGCTCCTTCCATATAAATGAAATCAGCATATCATACTTTTTGGGTGGAAAATCATATTTTCTGTACCGGATATTGATCGTTTAAAAAGCCCTTTAAAGTGATTGGCAGATTTATTTTCGTCGCCAATTTAGCACAACTGCTTTATATGCTTAGGAGAAGTTTCAGCGAAGTCTGTCATATATTTTGTATTCAGCGTTCGATTCCGTTCCGGTCATATCAAGTTCATTTTGTGATTTTTACATTGGATAAAAGTATTGAACGAAGAATTTGATTCAAATTTCGAATTACATATGAAATTCTTATGAATTCTTGTGATGAATCGAATTTATGAAAAATACGTGCGCATAGATGGTACAGTGTATTCAAAACCGCTCGGGATGTGGCGAAAAATTTGTCTCGCTCTGGTCGGTGAGTAAAAATTAAAGTTTAAGAAAGATAGCTGCTCAATTTTGTGTGGCTGCTAATTGATATTAAGGACAATATAAAGTGATAACATCTAAATTTAAATAATTGTTAAGTACTTCAATTGCCGGCGAAAATGGTGGTTTAAGTCGATATAAAAAGGGTTATCCATTAAGTGATTTCAAAATTGCCGGTCCTACAAGCTGCCAGCTGTCATCTGAAGTGTTATTTACGAGTATGTAGTGAAAGGTTTGCCTGAATAACCTGAATTTGTTGAGTCTACGGCGTTGTCAACAATTGGGCTTATCTTACGGCTCATTATGACGTATTTTGCATTTGGAATTGCACCTCCATCTATATAGAGGGCAACTCATGCAACAATTAAAGCCGGCTGACCACTCACAACACCGTAGATGTGCTGATTGGGGGGTACTACAGCAACAGACTTTAGATTCAGCGATGAAGCTCATTTCTTGCGTTGATGATTACGTCAGTCAGCAACATTGAACTCGGAAGTGATTGCAGAAAAGCCATTGCAACCAAAAGAAAAAAAGTGACCGTTTGGTGCGCATTATGGTCTGGAGGGGTCATTGAGTCGTATTTTTTCGAAAATGACGTTGAAGTAACCGTTGCCATCAATTCAGAGTGCTTTGGCCATTAGATAACCGATTTTTTTGACCTGTACTTGAAAATTATCACTACTTCAGAAACAGTGTTCATGAAGTAATGAAAATGTATTAATAAGTCTGCCGTTTTGTTTTTGTTTTTTTTTTTTATAAAAATTGTTTATTTGCAAAGGCACCAACCAAGTTCATCCCACTGAAAATACAAGATGAGTTTTTCCACGAATATTCGGTTTATATGCCGATATTGAAACACGATTTTCTATTATTTCTTCTATTTCTTCTTCTATTTCTTCTGCTATTTCTTCTTCTATTTCTTCTTCTATTTCTTTCCATCTCTAGCGATGACTATACGATGGAAAAAGCTTTTTCACAAGCCTTTTGCAGAATTTCACATGTGAAAAATCAGCTTTCAATATTTTTTAGCGTCGGTTCATATGGCGTCCAATTTCATTCCCTTTGAATCATTCGCGGCGATTTTAAACAATGTGAAATTGTTTATTTGTTGAGTCTTGAGTTCCTTCGTTTGACGCAAATTCTCCGTTAATATCCAGCAAAAATATTGGATAAAAAATATTACAATGTTCACCACAAACAGTCGCCCAGTTGTGGTGCAAATTAGACTGGAACACCAATGAATTTTACATTTGATTACCATGGAGTACTACAATTATGTAGTGCTTTTCTGTTGTTATAGTATTAAATTCTCGGAAATATTTCTCAAAAATAAATAAATTGAAAATAAAATTTTTAAACTTGTAGGATTTTGTTGTGAAAATTAAAATTTTAAAAATAAATCGATTGTAGTTGTTTAGCAATATCATATCATAAACTTTTTCCACTGTTATTAACTTTTCAGAGGATGGCACTTCTTATTAAAAGCAAACCATTTCAATTATTATCACTTCGAAATAATATGTAAATTACATTATTTGAAGTAATTTTGAAGCACTTCTGCATATATTGCTGTCTTGTCAATAATGTATCCCATCTTTTGGAGTACTACCAATTTTTGGTCTTCGTACACTTTCGGTCTTCCGCTATGTTCGCTGTCTTAAACGTCAAACTCAGCATCTTCAAAATATTGAAACCATTCACAACGACTTTCCCCAATTTTTCGTCTTCGTACACTTTCGGTCTTCCGCTGTGTTCTCTGTCTTAAACGTCAAACTCAGCATCTTCAAAATATTGAAACCATTCACCACGACTTTCCCCAATTTTTCGTCTTCGTACATTTTTGGTCTTCCGCTATGTTCTCTGTCTTAAACGTCAAACTCAGCATCTTTATAATATTGAAACCATTCACTATAACTTTTCCCGCTTAAACCAGTCACGCCATATGTTTTCTTAAGCATTCAATAGCCCTCGATTGCATCTTTTTTTCACAGCGGAGACTTAAATACACCCCAATACGTGTGATGAAATGGAACCAATTCAGCCGAAAATATTTGAAAAATTCGAGGACCGTCACCATAATAAAAACGAATTCGAAAATGGTTTTGATTTCTTTTAGTTTTTGGAACCCAAATCAAAAATATATAAAATTGCTGTTCTAATGCTGGAAATCTAATCAAAATTGTAATAAATTTTGTTTCTGTTTCATACCTCTAACACGAAATTACCAACAATTTTGATTTTAATTCTTACAACCGAAACGAAGTTAGAAACAGTTTTGATTTTGATTTAGTCTGTGGAAAGCTTTGTTTGTATTTAATTTTAAAGGTTTTTGACAAAATTTTTACGTAGCTGTAAAAATTTTTGAGAGCTTGGTATCGTAAATTCGGGAACTGAATCAAAATTGTATTAAATTTTGTTTCTGTTTCATACCTCCAACACAAAATTACCAACAATTTTGATTTTAATTCTTACACTCGAAACGAAATTAGAAATAATTTTGATTCTGAATTAGTTTTTGTTTGTATTTCATTTTAAAATTTGCAATTAATTAATTCAAACAATTCAAACAAAGCTGATATCACTGAAAATTTTAAACATACTTCAGGTAGCCCATTTACATCTACTATTATCCTGCACAAATAGAGAGACTTTGGAATATCACAACCCGCAATATTACATTGTAAATTTAAAAAAAAAGTTTTTATAATGAAATTCCAAAGCTATTAGTTTATTTCAATTACAAGAGCTAAACTCACATACATTTTGGCTTTTGTAATTGATTTCATTATCCTTCAGATTGCAGAACACAACTGCATTGCTTTCATATACTCAAATTAAAGTTAAGTCAATTAGCTCAGCTTTAAACACTTTCAAAATTTTCTAAAACAACTCATGAGCAATTGCATTTAACTTAATTTTCTTGTAAACTCCAGTTCAGCACACAAATCATAGTCATGAGTCTGCTGTCGACTAGAAATGTAATTCGGTAAAACTTTTTGTTTAAATCTGCCATAGTGCAGCGCCACGTTTCCAGTGGTATTCGTGTGTTGCACAAAACTGTTTGAGAGTGCAGATTATTATTTGTTATGGCTGTCGTTGGCAGATACCAGGACGGGGGCCTTCTGGTGGAGAAATCTAGTGCTTACATGTTTCATGCTAGGATACGAGAAAAGTTCTCACCAGGTTCTTTAGCAGTGGCTGTAATAAATTTTACAACAACAGTTATTATATATGTGGCGAACTTTAAAAAAAAAAAAAATAATAATAAGAAAAACTATTACTCAAACACATAATTGATGCACATTTAGTATACTTTTGCCGTATATGAACGAGAATGGTATGACAAATGCCATTATGGTCATTATGGGCTTTGGTTAGTTTTTGTACCTTTTCCTAAACAACCAGTTCAAAAATTCCAGTCATTTGAACTGATTTGCATATACCGGTTTACCCATTTTTCGGTTTCAAAAGTAAAATTAAATAAAACACATATAAAGCTATGATTTCAATGAAACTTTTATTTCATTATAATGTTTGGGACCCTGCCATTATGTACGATCTACAAAGTCATTTAAATCGGCGCCTCTGAATTTGTTGCAGCATTGGATCTTTTTAAGGTAGTTTTCGATCACTTTTTCGCTTATTTCCGTCTCAAA
The DNA here is from genome assembly GCA_019455685.1 of Philornis downsi. Lineage (NCBI taxonomy): Eukaryota > Metazoa > Arthropoda > Insecta > Diptera > Muscidae > Philornis > Philornis downsi. The sequence continues at coordinate 6,579 of JAHXMU010021905.1, forward strand.
ATGTCTATTCGGAAGGTCCAATTTTTCGTCACTTTTTCGAGCATTTCGCCCTGTATTCCACGAATAACACGTGGTATGTTATCCTGTAAGGCTTCAATGGTGTTCGGCTTGTCCACATAGACTAACGACTTGAAGTAACCCCACAAGGAATAATCATTAAATCGCAACATCTTGAGGGTCAACTCACAGGGCCGAATTGAGAGATAAGCTGCTCACCAAATTCATCCCTCAACATATCCATTGTTTCACGAGCAGTGTGGTATGTTGCACCATCCTGATGAAACCACATGTCAACCAAGTTCAACTCAGCCAATTGGGGCAAAAAAGAAAATCGCATATCATGGCTCGATATTGCTCGCCGTTGGCGGTAACGTTTCTTCCACGGTCGTCTTTGAAGAAAAATGGACCAATGATGCCACCAGCCCATAAACCACACCAGATTGTCGTTTTTTCGGGATGCATCGGTAATTCATGTATGGCATGTGGCTGTTCTTCACTACAGATGCGAAAGTTTTGCTTGTTTACGTATCCGTTCAGCAAGAAATGGGCCTCATCGCCCAACACAATTTTTCGATGAAACAGTGGATTTCCATTGAGCTTCTGTGAGGCCCATTCACCAAGAATTAGACGTTGTGGTAGGTCATTCGGCTTCAATTCTTGTATGAGTTGAATTTTATAGGCTTTCAAACCCAAATTGTCCTGTAAAATTTTCCTTGCGGTTGAGTAACACATGCCCATGCCCAATCACTGAGAACGGCGACGAATTGACATTTCACGATCGTCATTAACACCGGTCGCTACGGCTGCAACATTTTCTTCGGTACGCAACTCTATGCATGCGAGTCGATGGTTTTATGTCCAACAAAGTAAATTTGGTGCGAAATTTAGAATAACAGCAGGAATTGTTGATTCAGCAGGTCGATTATGACGGCCATAAAATGGTCGTATCAAACGATGCACATTTGTCACAGAGCACGAATTTTGATAATAAATTTCAACGATTTGCAATGATTGCTCGTTTGTTAGTCTTTCCATGATGAAATGACAGAGTATACTGTACACTTTTCACTATGACAGATGACGTTTGGACGCCATTACCAACCAGTGCTGCCAACCTGAAAGACTTAAATCTTAAAAAATCACCTTATAGTTAAATTGAAAGTCCCACTGAGTGAATCTAAAAATATAATGCGTGTAAGCTCACTGAATGTAAAAAGCTCTCTCATATTTCATTAATGGAATGAAACTCTTTGTGTTTTTTTTTTTTTTGACAGAATATATTTTAGGTTACCAGTTGTCTTTAAGATACTTAAATCTGTTCCTTTTGAAGTAATGTGTGATCTTCCCCATCTGAAAATATGTGAATCAAAAGGAAAATATTAAGAAATTCTTTCACATTTGTTAAGTGAGATATATGGGAACTTCCCATACTAAATGAAATCATACATATTTATCAGATTTATCAAGATTCAATGCGAAATAAATTTGGGAGAGATACAAGAAACCCTCTACAGGAAACTAAAGAATTCATAAAAATACATTTTTTATTTCAACTTATCAAACTTATCAAGATTTAAGGCCAAATAAATTTTGGGAGAGATACCAGAAACCCTCTTTAGGAACCTAAAGAATTCATAAAATACATTTTTTATTTCAACTTATCAAACTTATCAACATTCAAGGCCAAATACATTTGGGAAAGATGCAAGAAATCCTCTACAGGAAACTAAAGAATTCATAAAAATATATTTTTTATTTCAACTTATCAAACTTATCAACATTCAAGGCCAAATAAATTTGGGAAAGATGCAAGAAATCCTCTACAGGAAACTAAAGAATTCATAAAAATACATTTTTTATTTCAACTTATTAAACTTATCAAAATTCAGGGCCAAATAAATTTGGGAGAGATATCGGAAACCCTCTACAAGAAGCTAAAGAATTCATAGAAATATATTTTTTTATTTTAACTTATCAAACTTAATAAGGAGTCAATGCCAAATAAATTTGTGAGAGATAGAAAAAAACCCTCTACAGAAAACTAAAGAATACATAGAAATACATTTTTTTATTTTAACTTATCAAGATTGAAGGCCAAATAAATTTGGGAGAGATACCAGAAACCCTCTACAGGAAACTTCAGAATTCATAAAAATATATTTTTTCTTTCAACTTTTGTTTTTCGTTGCCCCCCTAAGATAACTACGACGTAAAACCACAATATTTTTCATTTTGTTTTAGCTTTTATACTATTCATATGCATTCTGTGCGTCATTTTATGAATTCCTAAAGGATTCGTAATAATTTTTCTTGCTTGAACGCAGCTTTGATTCCCTTAAGAAAAAAAATTATTTCAACTTTTGTGTGTTCGTTGCCCCTAAGATAACTACGACGTAAAAACATGACATTTTTTTCACTTTATTTTAGTTTTAATAATATTGATGTGCATTCTGTGTGTCATTCCACGAATTCGTAAAGGATTTAGGATATGTTTTTTCTTACTTGAACGCAGTTTCGATTCCTTTAAGAAATTAAAGAAAAAATATACTTTAAATTGTGAAAACAACTTCAAGAGAACTTAGAGAACTATGTCAGCTGTAGTTTGGAAAAGCTGAATCCTATTGGAATTGATCATCCCTCCCGCAATTTTTTTCTCAACTCAACGTCACCGAACGTCACTGTTTCACGAATTGCAAAATATGTATTCAACCAACTAAGGACACGATTTGTGAAGAGAAAAGAAAACTCTTCATCAGGAACGTCTGTCTTAGTTATTTATGGAATCTTATGGATTTTGAATGTCTCTGTGGGCGGGGTGGAGGAGGGGGCGGGGATGAAGGACAAATAAAGGTGTTACAAACACGAACAGCATCAAGTAGGCTGGAAAAAAAAGCGATAGAAACACAAGTAAAAATAAGCTCAATGAATGAATGAATGAATGCATGAATACATATTCTCGGTGTCACCTCTTTTCCGTGTCATGTAATTTTGTATCTTTTATTTCTTGTATGTTTTTACACCACCAAAATTGGAATGTATACCTATATATTGTTTATAATTCTCTTGCTGTTTGTTATATTCTCACTGCCGTCATTTCCTTTTTTTTGTGGAAACATCATGCGGATGTGGCAGAGAGCTTGGGCGGGTGAATAGATGAGTGACATGTCATCACTTTGTAAGTGATCCAATATATCAGACAATGCCCTGGTGTATAATAGAAAAACTTTTGGTGTAATAAATTCTTAATGAGTTGGTGTTGTTAAATTTTTTTCAACACTTTTGTTAGCAGGACTGCCACATTCTTTTATTTTTGTTTTTGTGTAAGGAAAGCGTTAATTTGAAACATGTGGATAAAGTGTACAGCATTGTACGAGTATATCCGAGTATGGTAAGCTGACAATTTTTTCAGTATAAGTAAAATTTAATACAGGGTGGCGCAATAGAACGTGCATATTTAAAAAATAGATTAAAAAATAAATACAAAAGGTATGGTTAAAATAAATCTAAGGCATTGTAGAGTAATAAATGGAGTTTATTTTTTAAAAATAACATCATCTAAATAGTGACCCTCTCTACGACGACACTCCTCTAACCGCAAACGAAAATTATTGAAAACTTTCTTCAGTAATACTGGTGTAATGGCTGCCATTTCACCCTGGATATTCTCCTTGAGCTGAACGGTGTTTCTTGGATTATTACTGTAGACTTTGTGTTTGAGGTATCCCCACAAAAAAAAAGTCAAGAGTCGTCAAGTCTGGACTACGTGGGGGCCATGGGATATCACCTCTTTTCGAAATCACTCTGCCAGGGAACATCTGCTTCACCACCGCCATGGAGTCATTTGATGTGTGACAGGTAGCTCCATGTTGTTGGAACCAAGTTCTGGAATTCACTATTCTTGAACTTTCAATTTCTGGAGCCAAAAATCCGTCCAACATCTCAACATAGCGTTCCGTATTAACCGTTACGTTTTGGCCTCGCGCATTTTCGAAGAAAAAAGGACCAATTATTCCTCTGCCAGAGATTGCTACCCATACTGTCACTTTAGGACTATGCAATGGTTTCTGGTGTTTGATTTTGGGATTTTCACTGTTCCAGTAACGACAATTTTGACGGTTTACGAACCCATTCATAAGGAAATGAGCCTCGTCAGAGGAAAGGATATTGTCAAAACTGGAAAATCGATTAAGCATTTCATTAGCAAATGCGAGCCTTGCTATGAAGTCAGAGTCTTTTAATTATTGTGTTAATTGCAGCTTGTATGGATGCAGTTTAAGATCCAATGTTAAAATTCGTTGCAAACTTCGTCGCGATAATTGTAAGACAGATGATCTCTTGCGAGTCGACATTTGTGGATTTCCTCGTACTGACTCCATAACTCTCTCAACATTTGCTTGTAGTTTAAATGTTGAACCGGCCTCTTCAAAACGCTTTACCCATATTTTAATTAAATTAGCACTCGGAGCTTCACTAATTCGCCGTAGTCCATATTCAGCACAATATAGTCGCCTAGTAGCAATACCTATATATGAACGAGAGTTCTCGTAAAATGCGCGCACGCAAAATGCGCGACGCTTCCCGTCGAAGTGATTCATAGCGACTAAAACT
>JAHXMU010021907.1:0-10858 GCA_019455685.1 Philornis downsi
AAAAAATACATCTCCCTGCAAATGTAGATGTCAACCTTGTCTCAAAACTGAAGTCACTCTCAAATGTTCAGTTTTAATTACAATTTGCAAGCATTGTACATTAAATCCTTAAAAGAATTTAATTTTATCGCTTCCAACATATGACGAAATTCTGGAAAAGAATCGTAGCAAATGAAGATGTCAATCTTGTCTCAAACCTGGAATCCAGCATTGCATTTTGAATCCTTATATGACAAAATCTGAATCATATACTGAATCCAGTATATGACAAAATTCTGGAAAAGAATCGTAGCAAATGTGGATGTCAACCTTGTCTCATAACTGGGGTCAGTCTCAAATGTTCAGCATTGTACACTGAATCCTTATATGACAAAATCTAAATCAAATCGTAGTACGTAATACGGGATTACTTTTCCGAGAAATAATTTTCAAATTATTCCAATTTAATTTCTTTCCCAATCAAAATTACGATTACGTTCACTTAATTTCGTTTGCTTGCTCAGAAACAATTTATGTGAAGATAAATCTTTATGTATTTTTTTTCACAATTTAAATTGCTCACAGTGAGTTTTTTTTTTTTTTTTTTTTTTTTGCTTGCATTGTCTTTCGTCCTTCGGTTACAATTCGAAACCATTTCATTTAGTTGTGAGTTCCAAATTATATCTGGAGGCAATTTGGATGTTAGTTTAAATAACGAATTATAAGTAAATAAAAAAGCAATTAAAAACTTCCACTAAAATAAAGCAGCAAACTAAAGATGAAGATGAGAAAAGTGGTTGCACAATTTGATAACGAATATAATAATCTAAACGTAACAGAGCAGAGATTCTGTGGCATCAACTTCTTGACCAGCCGATTAGTTCGCTGGTTGGTAGCGGTAGCCACGTTCTGGTTTTTCATTTCGCTGCCTTGGCCGGGCCGGTGCAAGAGAAAAGATGAGAAACGAATAAAAAAGATTGTTGGACAAATGTGAAAGTAATGTGTTCTTAACACGCGAATTATGATTTTGCAATAGCAGCAACCACGGCAGCAGCAACAACGACAGCGGTAACAGATCCATAATTCCTACATTGTTGCATTGTGACCAGCCATTCAGCAACCTTGATTGCATTTTAATCATTGTGTTACAACGATTTTTCTTTCCCCTTTTTCTGGGTTTACTTTTTGTTAGTTTGTTACGCACAAACGAGTAAATTAATCGTTTCTTTTACTTTGACCAGAGATACCCCAAAAACTCCTCCTTCTTGCAGTGATCCTTGCCCTGCTTTAATGGTCACTTCCACTTTTTTTTGTACGGTCACCATTCGTACTTCATGAAAACGAATGAAGACTCAATTTGCACACCTTTGCCAAAAAAAAAAAAAATGAAAAAATCGTATACAAAATCGGTGTTATTCATATGGGAATGAACAATAAACTGAACAAAGATGGCCTCAAGATTGCAATTGCCAATAGTGAACAGTGGTTTGGCGTTGTGATTTAAGAAACAAAATCTGAAATTTCCTTGCATGCCTTGCAATAAGGCATGGAATAGCTTTCATTAAACTAGATGTAATATTTAAAAAAAACAGTTACACTAACAATAAATTGAACTAATTATTCCAGTTGTTTATAACAACGTTTAACATATTAAGGCCGACTTCATGGTCAGTGTTTATAAATATGTTATACTTTCCCCGGTAGAACAAATCCGAAATTTTCTTTGTAATATTAATAAGAACAGGAACTTTTATTTCAATATTACAATAATATGTATTATTAAAATATACTTAGAAAGTTTTTGTGTTGACTGCTCAAAGATCCAATAAAGAGAAGCCTCATTTGAAATTGCTAAGATTTCACAAAGCTACAAATGTTGCTGATTTGAGTAAAGCTTATCTTCTTATATACTCGTATATATAAAGCTAAGTTTAAATCAGCAACAGCATGAGCAGCGACACAAGCGTACGTTGACTTCTCCAATGCAATTCAAGGGAAATAAACGGATTCGCTTAATCCTTTTGTCCGTTTCGAACAAAAGGCTAATGTTGTGAAAAGAATGCATCAGGGGTTAAGATGCTGGGGGTTAACCCCCAGCAATACATAGTTTAGCGTACAATGAGGGAAATTAGAATAGGTGCAGTATACAGGTTTTAGAATAGTTTTGTTAGTTTAGTATATATTATATAAGATTATTAATGTTTTTTAGCAGAAAAGACAGTCAGCATTAACTGTGAACAACATATTTAAGCTTAAAAGCAGTTTTTTTTTTTTTTTTTTGGTTTTTCTGTTTTCTTTTTAAGTCTGAAAAGTAAAAAAAAACAAAAGATGACAACCCGAATAGTCGGCCAAATGAGATTGATGAGTAAAAAATGATAGACAGTACTGAGTTGGATTGAAAAAGAGGATTTCAAAGTATCGCACATGACCATTGAAAAGCAATTTCGAACGACTTAGATGAAATTCATTTAAAAAAGTGGAAACGCATTTGCGATTTGTTGCTTAAATTCCAATCAAATGATTGTTTTTCAAAATGTGTTGTCACTGCAAATGAAAACTGTATTCTTTATAATAATGTGAACAAAAAGACGTCCTGGTATAAGCAAGATATGGACACACTAAAACTTCATCAGAAGGCCGAGATGCACAAAATGCAACCAAAATCATTGCTTTTCGAAACGCGGTATCAAAAAATTGTCCTGGCAAAAGATATGAACACACTAAAACTTCATCAAAAGGCCGAGATGCACCGAATGCAACCAAACTGATTGCTTTTCGAAATGTGTTGTCACTGGAAGTGAAAAATATATGCTTTACAATAATGTGAACAGAAAGATATCCAGGTAAAAGCAAGATATGAATACACTAAAACTTCAAACAAGGCTAAATTGCAAGCAAGAAATTAACGCGCTGAAACTTCGTTAAAAGTCGAACTATACCAAAGAAGGGTTATGTTGTCTAGTAGGTGGGAGTGGTTTATTTTAAACTACTTCTAAGGAACCAACCCGTACAAGGGCGATCCCACAACTAGCGAACCTAACAAGGAAGACTCAAAAAATTTGGGAAATTTTTTCTTTATTTTTAAACAAAAACTCCTTTTAATTCGATACACGTTTTTCAGCGATATTCCATAGCTTCTATACCCTGTTTAAAGTAAGAACTGTCAAACTGTTTAAAGTAGCCGTCAACCGCAGACTTCATCTCTCTTCTTCATTTTTTCAAGTTTGGAAGCAGAAAATGGTCCGAGGGAGCTAAATCTGGCGAATAAGGTGCATGATGAAGCAATTCGAAAGTTAATTCATTAACTTTGTCCATCACAATAGTGGATGTGTGAACTGGAGCATTTACCTTGATGAAACAACACTTCCCTTTTTGCCAAATCCGTCTTTTTTCCACAATTTCATCAACTAAATGCTGCAATAGAATAGCATATTCTATATATAATATTCGCCGTTGATGGTTTTTCCTTTCTGAAGATAATCAATAAAAATAATCCCATGCGCATCCCAAAAAACAGACATTATGACCTTGCCTGCAGATGGAACTGTCTTCGCCTTCTTTGGACACGATTCTCCCATTCCAGTCCACTGCTTTGAGGGTTCCGTTGTCTCAGGTGTAAAGTGGTGAACCCATATCTCATCCATGGTTATTAATCGACGCAAAAATTCGATTTTATTACGGTGAAACAACGCCAAGCGCTTTACTGAAACATCTATTGAAAGCAATCGCGGCATCCATCTTGCGCACAGCTTTCTCATTATCAACTCTTAGATCAATATACGATGTATACTTTTTGAAGTTCCTATCATTTCAGCTAGCTCACCCCCCTTCAGCCGAGGATCATCTAATACCATTTTGTGAATTTTCTCAACTGTGTCTCGTCTTGGCAGCTCGTACGGCCTCGTTCAAACTCTGCTATCTAATAATTTACAGCCGTTAACGGAGGAGCAGACTCCCCTCGAGTAGAATCTAGCTCAGCTTTAATACTCGTTGGACTGAGACATTTTAAATGGAAATATTAAATTACATAACCATTGTTATAAATCGATCATCGATCGAACCACGACGCTATTTTTGCTCTGTTGAAAGTAAGTGCGGCACCCACCTTGCGCACAGCTTTCTCATCTTCCAATCTTCGGTTAATATGTATGTATATTTCTTAACCGTGTCTCGCACCTCAATTGGTCGACGAATACATTGTCCGTCTTGGCAGCTCGTACGACCTCGTTTAAACTCTGCTACCCAGTGTATAATCTAGTTTGGCTTTAATATTGGTTGGACCAAGGCCTTTCAAATGGAAATATTGAATTAATTAACGGTGAGCCATTTTTTTTCCAAATTTTTGCAAATTCACTGAGATCGTTTACTTTTCATTGCTCAAATAAAAATACTCAGCGACGTGGCGCCGCTTTGAAACTTCAAACATATGTTTTATAAGGTTGCCACTTTTTATCAAAACAATTTTTTTTTCAAAATACCGGCACCATCTGTACGTCATGTCGGCTATTTTTGGGGCCGCCCTCGTATTTTGAACTAATTCCAATGAACCAAATTACACATTCTGATAGAAATTTGGCAACAATTGATGGAACTGATCAAAGACTAACAGATACGAGTATAAGGTTTGAATGGCTAATTAACACAGCCAGGATTTTCAAGTTCGACAACGATAGGTCTCGAACATGTTTGCAGACGCGGTGAAAAATATTAAAAGTTGGGTGAAAGATGATGATATCGAACTAGTTCCAATGAACCAAATCATACATTCTGATGATAATTTGCCAATAATTGATGAAATTGATCAAGCAATAACAGATTTAAGGTTTGAATGGGCAAATCACAAAATCATAATTTTCAAGCTCGACAACGATAGGTTTTACACATGTTTGCAGACACGGTGAAACGTATTCAAGGTTGGATGGAAGATGATGATTTTAAATTAATTCCAATGAACCAAATCATACATTATGATGACAATTTGCCAAAAATTGATAAAGCTGATCAAGCACTAACAGATATACTCATAAGGTTTGAATGGGCAAATCACAAGGCCATGATTTTCAAGCTCGACAATGATTGGTCTCACACATGTTTGCAGACGCGGTGAAAAATATTAAAAGTTTGGCTGGAAGGTAATGATTTTGAACTAATTCCAATGAACCAAATCATACATTCTGATGACAATTTGCCAATAATTGATGAAACTAATCAAGCTCTAGCCTAAAATAACAATTGAATGGGCAAATCACAAAGCCATGATTTTCAAGCACGGCAATGTTTGCAGACGCGGAGAAAAATATTAAAGTTTGGGTGGGAGATGCTGCCACATTAATTTTACGGTTCTCATCTGCCAACTTCGTATTTTCATTTATTTCTTAGACTGTAAAATTTGCCTTTTTTTCACAGGTTAATGCGATTATATTTAATATTTTCCAACTCTTTAAAAGTTCAATTAAACCCATTCTAAAAAGACTATCAAAATCACTGTTTCTTGCATCAGAAACAGAAAAATATGTGCACTCGATTATATGTGTTGGCATATTCTTATGTTGCATCACTATCACCATCATCATCATCATCATCATCATCTCTTTCGTTTCTGCTCTGACTATTATCTCACCAAGATCTTCTTCGCAGCCTTCACCTCTTGCTCCGACGGTGTCCTTACAACTCCTGAACACTTTTCGTTTGTTTCTTGGGCGTTATTTCGCTTGTTACTCGTCATTTAACTATTAGCTGGCATGCAAGAGAATTTAGTTTCCTCTCTTGTAGCATATGAAGCGATAAAAAGGATAATTGTCCGTATTCGAATTGTTTTGGGTTCATTTGAGATTTTTGATTCTCTAAAAACTCCAGTGTATGCGACGACGTCAGCGTCATCATTGTATGTTCTGGGAGTGTCTCAGAAATTAGATTGATTATTCGTAGTTAAGCGTTTTGAGAAAATAAATTATCCTCAGATATATAAAATTAAACATGATTAAAGGTGCATGATAACAACATGACTCTTGGTGCTGATTAATTAGTTCAATACATTCAATTCTGAAAGTCAATACATCGATGGGTGGAGAGATATTGAACAGATATTGGATGTCTGTGAAGCTAACCTAGTTAGGCAAACATTGTATGACGCTGATATAAATAATTTAACCTTTTCGCTGGTGTGCAAAACATTGTTCGTGACCAGGAAATTCTATGTTGCAATCATGCAGTATTATGATAATATCGTGAGGTTAGATGTATATAAGCAATATATTCATAAATTATCTTAAAGCATTGAAGGTCATTCTGTCGTAAGTAATGTGTATGCAGATACTCGTACATTGGCATCATTTATCATCAAGTTGTGCTCTAATAGTTGTTCTTTATATATATATTGATTGCTTTGGAGGCAAAGGAGGTTCATTTGGTAAACTGCGATATAATATTTTATTCGAAAATAAAACAGTATTTAAAATAATTGCACGCATACCATCAACTTCAAGTACCGGATGAACCTATAACAGAATATATTATGGATAGGTAAGAAATAATAATCTTCGCAAAGCTTCAGTTTCGTTTCGGGTTTCTTCTACAAAGCTTTTTTTTCTAAGTTATATCAGAAATTTGATTCTTTTTTATTTACCAAACAAATATCTACGGTAGGAGTCGACTCATTTCGTACCGAATCAGAATTGGGAATCTACATCCATATTAAATATTGCAATTGACAGGCGATAATACAGGGTGGCGCAATAGAACGTGCATATTGCATCATCTTTTTTTGCGGGATAGAAAAGGCGCGGGCGGGGGGGCGCCTACATCGTTGGGTTGGCGGGCTCATGGAGTTTTAGTCGCTATGAGTCACTTCGACGGGAAGCGTCGTGCATTTTGCGTGCGCGCATTTTACGAGAACTCTCGTTCATATATTGCTACTAGGCGACTATATTGTGCTGAATATGGACTACGGCGAATTAGTGAAGCTCCGAGTGCTAATTTAATTAAAATATGGGTAAAGCGTTTTGAAGAGACCGGTTCAACATTTAAACCACAAGCAAATGGTCGCCCAAGAACATCTAGGACCGAAGACAATGTTGAGAGAGTTATGGAGTCAGTACGAGGAAATCCACAAATGTCGACTCGCAAGAGATCGTCTATCTTACAATTATCGCGACGGAGTTTGCAAACGAATTTTAACATTGGATCTTAAACTGCATCCGTATAAGCTGCAATTAACACAAGAATTGAAAGAGTCTGACTTCATAGCAAGGCTCGAATTTGCTAATGAAATGCTTAATCTATTTTCCAATTTTGACAATATCCTTTTCTCTGACGAGACTCATTTCCTTATGAATGGAATCCTTATGAATTGAAAATCCCAAAATCGAACACCAGAAACCATTGCATAGTCCTAAAGTGACAGTATGGGCAGCAATCTCTGGCAGAGGAATAATTGGTCCTTTTTTCTTCGAAAATGCGCGGGGCCAAAACGTCACGGTTAACACGGAACGCTATGTCTATACATTATTTATTAACCGAAGATTTAAAGATGAGAAAGCTGTGCGCAAGATGGGTGCCACGCTTGCTTTCAACAGGGCAAAAATAGCGTTGTGCTTCGATCGACCGATGATCGATTTACAACAATAGTTATGCCATTCCATATCTGCATTTGAAAGGTCCCAATATTAAAACCGGGCAAGATTCTATTCGAGGGGAGTTTGCTCCTTCTTTTACGACTGTAAAATATTGGATAGCAGAGTTTAAACGAGGCCATAGAAGCTGCCGTGGTGGCTGACCAACTGAGGTGTCCACGGCAGGCACGGTTGAGGAAATTCACAAAACGGTATTGGATGATCGGCAGCTGAAGTTGCGTGAGCTAGCTGATATGATAGACATTTCAAAAAATGCTCTATATCGTACACGAATGTTGAACGAAAAATTGAAGATGAGAAAGCGCAAAATGGATGCCGCGCTTGCTTTCAATAGAGCAAAAACAGCGTCGTGAAGATGTTTAAGTAGAGTGTCGGGCGGTGTTTCACTGCAACAATTTTTGCGCCGATTTATAACCGTGGATGAGACATGGGCTCACCAATTCACACCTGAGCAGTGGACTGCAATGGGAGAATAGCATCCAAAAAAGGCAAGGACTGTTCCATCTGCATACAAGATTATGGCGTCTGTTTTTTGCCAATCGTATGGAGTTATTTTATTTGACAATCTTCAGAAAGGAAAACCCATCAAAGGCGAATGTTATGCTATCTATTGCAGCGTTTAGGTGATGAAATTATGAAAAAACGACCACACTTGGCGAAAAAATACCACATTTGGTATTTTTTTGTTTCATCAAGACTTTGCTCCAGTTCTCACACATCCACTATTGCGATGGCCAAAATTAATGAATTAAAAGATTGCTTCATCAGGCAGCTTATTCATTAGAGTTAGCTCCCTCGAACTATTTTCTATTTCCAAATTTAAAAAAAATTGCTCGGTAGTAACAAAATTTGCCAAAAATGAAGAGGTGGCGATTGAAGGCTATTTTAAAGAGTTTGACAGTTCTTACTATAAATAGAGTACAGAAGAATATCGCTGGAAAAAGTATATCGAGTTAAAATGAGATTATGTTAAAAAATAAAGAAAATTGTTCACAACTTTTGTATGGTCAGCTAGTTTTGGAGCCGACATCGTAACACAATAGATCGCAAGTGTTTCATTAACGCTTGAAGCATGCCTTCTTTTAATAACCAAGAGATCAGGTTTCTCGTATTGTAGTTAGGAAATTGGCAAGTTTATACGTGAAAACTTTCGCTTATTATCATTATTATGCTCCCCGGCGGAAGAAACCAGTATGAGTTCGTTTAGGAGATATTGTTATGTAGACTGGATTTTATGACTATTGGAGTTGGAACATTTTCCCCTCCAATTTTGGCATTAAAATCTGCTACAACAAATTTTTATGCCGTGATCAGGGCAGCGGTTATATGCTTCTTTTAAGCGCTCATGTGATTTGTTTTTGGTCCCTTCGTGTTTTTATTTCCGACGGCCCGGGTGCTTAAATCAGCGTATCAAAAAAATACTCCTCCTTGATATGAATTGTAATTATACGACGATCGCATACACGAGATAAGACCGCGGGATAAGGTGCTCAAGTCTCTAGCCCACAATATGGCTTTCGGCACGCTAGTCACATTTTTTGCGCATTCCTGTCCTTATTAGCGCATCTCCTGAATCACGGTGATGTCAATTCTATATAAGTCAAAGACATCCGCAGTTCGGACTTATCAAAAATCTGGTCCTTAAAATGTGTACGGCGACGAATAATCTTTGGACTTTTTGCATTCTTTTCTTCTCTTGTGTTTTCATAATAATATCTTCAGGCTGGAAGAAAGGACTGACAATTTCTGTAGCATGCTCCCAAAATTGTCAGACCTTGTTTCCTAGATAGTCTAAGTTAGCTTGGCTATTCCAGAGGGGCGCTGGCAATCGTATTGTAACATGCGTAATGTGATAAGCATACCGTGGGTAAGGCCTTCACAGCGAGACTCACGTTATATCCCCGTGGACTCTGTTGGAACTATCGCTGAGCTGTATAATACCAAGATACCCACATTCCATTTCAGTAAGCTATCAATCAACAATAAACTGCTACAAAGGTCGAGTTTCTGTAACAGAAGTTGCCTAAAATGAATCAGTGTTAGCATGTCGTTATTATAAAGGGTGTCCCAACAAGGACGCAAGATTTAAATTTAGCGCCATTCGAAGTGTCATTGTTTGACATTTGAACAGTTGTTATTGTTTGCTAGTAGAAGGTACGAGGTTAGTAAAAATGGAGCGCTACACGAATGAACAACGCATTCCCATTGTGAAATTGTTTTACCAAACTGGTGAAAGTTTTGCGGCTACAGTTTGCAAATTGCGATCAATTTGGGGTCACAATAATGCTCCAAAAGAGTCAACTATAGAGCGATTAATAGATAAATTTACTAAAACTGGGTCTGCTAGTGATGCAAAGACAACAGCGCCCCTTCGACCAGGTCGATCGACCGAAAATATCGCAGCTGTACGTGATGATGTTGCTCAAACTCCATCCACCTCCAACCGAGCTCAGCAAATTCGTGTCTCCAAATCCACTATGCAGCGAATTTTGACGAAAGATTTGCATCTTCGTGCATACAAAGTTCAATTGACTCAGGAACTGAAGCCAGCTGACCATGGACAGCGAATGGAGTTCGTTAATTGGGTATTGGAGAGACAACATGAAAATGCTGATTTTGCCAATAAAATCATCTTCAGTAACGAGGCCCATTTTCATCTTGATGGCTTCGTCAATAGGCAGAATTGTCGCATTTGGGGTGAGGAAAATCCTCGAGTGATTCAAGAGAAGCAAATGCATCCTCAATGTGTCACTGTATGGTGTGGATTTTGGGCTGGAGGAATCATTGGACCTTTTTTATGAAAATGAGGCATGTCAAGCGCAAACAGTCAATGGGTTCCAGTTTTTTCGTGCCTAGAAATGAAGAAATGAATGTGGAGGGCATGTGGTTTTAACAAGACGACGCCACATGTCATACAGCCAGAGAAACAATTCAATTGCTGCATCAGTCATTTAAATCTTGCGTTCTTGTTGGGACACCCTTTACAAACTAGTCGCGTTCTCACTTTAGCTACCAACAGATGAATGTGCGATGACATTACCAGGAAATACAATACCAAAGGTCGGAAACCGTAGCGTTAAAGGATTCTAATTATGCCCTAGAGAAAGAGACCTCAAATTAGAATTTCCCCTTTCCCCACTAAGACAAACGAATATGATAAAT
This sequence comes from Philornis downsi, assembly GCA_019455685.1. NCBI lineage: Eukaryota > Metazoa > Arthropoda > Insecta > Diptera > Muscidae > Philornis > Philornis downsi. The sequence continues at coordinate 10,773 of JAHXMU010021907.1, forward strand.
TCATATTCGCTTTATATTTTTGCACGTTTTATCAATTTCTTTAATGTACATCTTAAGAAGATAGAATAGCACATCACCCCAGTGTG
>JAHXMU010021911.1:0-12377 GCA_019455685.1 Philornis downsi
TTGATTTAATGGTGCAAAAATGGTATTGTTTAAATTCCAATTATATGAAGTTGAGTAGGAATAACAGGCAAAATTGTTACAGCCCATTCTCAAGAGATAGAGATACAGTTTTGAGCTTAAAAAATGAACGTGAAATATAATTTAGCTTTTATATACTTTGTACTTCTAGGATTTTGTATCTTCGAAATATTAAAGCACTTTAGTAAGCGAGAAAGTATTTTGGTTTTTTTTTTCTTTTTTTTTTGTTCAACGTAAATTTCAAATTTTTCATTGAAATGACTGATTTTTTGACAATGTATGTTTTATTCTGTTCAACAGCTTTTAGCCATCATTTAGGCAATTTTCTGATTACAGATTGGACGAATAACTGATTCTTCTCAGTAAAATACTAAAACAACTCCGTTTTAAGGTGTTCATATGTATTGACGAATTTTACAGAAGTTTTACAGACTCCGGAATAAATGAGAAGTCGTTGATGCTAGATTAGATCCTAGAAGGGATGTGTCATTGCCTCCCATCTAAGCTCTAATTCTTTTTACACAGCCTACAAAGATGTGTGAGACCTAACGTTGTCATAGCGAAAAGTCAAGCTTTTAAGATTTGCCAATTCAGTTCTTTATTTTCAATACTTTATGAAGCTTCATCAATTGTTATTGAATAGGTCTCACAGCTTATAGTTCTGTTATTTGGCAGCAATTCACTCCCTTAAAAACTCGCCAAATAGGCAATATAACCTTTGTTAAGTGGACATACATTAATTAGTTCCTGCAGAGCCCAAATATCTAGATTTTTGACGAGTCTAATCTAATGATTTTCAATGCTCAAAAAGTTGTGTGGGAATCTTTCAGTACCTCTGCAAATTTTCGAACAGAAACGTGTCGGTGTGACACGATGACGGCTTTGATTTCGAACTCATCAAACTTATTTGGCAGACTGATAGTGTGGTTATCTTTGAGCATATAATTTTCAAAACGAAATTTCGTTAGCCATTTTGGGATGTTCACTCTCTTAATACGCCCAAGCCGTAGACATCACAAAAATCCCAGTGTGCTTCCGTTGCTTTTTTTGTCACTTCTAAAATAAAAGAATAAAATATAGCAAAAACGTCCCATCTGTGCCTCCATAATCACAACACGATTTTTAGCTAAACTGACTACTGGAAATTTTGTTACATATCTCGTGTTGAAACTTGGAACGTGAGCTGCTTAACAGTGTAACATAGATTTTAATTAACTGTGCATTTCAAAAATAACAAAAGCACTAACTGTGTGGAGAGATCAAAATTATTAATTTCTTACCAATCCAGTATAATCGATACTGTGGAATGTGAATTATTGTTCACTTTAATAATTTATAATTCAAAAAGTTTATCAAAATACACAGATTTTATATAAAATCAATATCAAGGTTGTTTTAAATGTCAGCATTTTGTAAAACAATAATACATTTTCTCTCTTCTGTATTCAAAGAAGTTCAAGTTACCAGCAAATATGTTTCGTAAACAATTTACAATTTCGTTATTAAAAGTTATTTATTGTACCAGGAAAGATTTTATGACAGCTGTTTGTTAATTGAGCCAATTTTAAACCGATTTTTTCTTTAAGGAATGTTTAAATTTTTATATTTAACAATTTATTGAACTTGATTATCCTGTTGCAGGAAATCCTTTAATATAATTGCCCAAAAAAAAAAATTAAATAGGTTTGTTACAAGTTTAAGAAGGTTGTATCCAAACATCAAACATGTCTGTATTAAAATTCTATAAAATTGTCATTTTAATCTCTTCTATAAAGCTTTTTTAGTCAAATTTTTCCAATTTTTCGTTTTTACTTCTATTGAAAATATATGAATTTTATCTTAATTCCAATAAATTGTACATTTATGGAATTGTTGTCAAATTTTTCAAGAATTTTCATCTAATAATTGCTTGTTTAGATAGTGATGAAACAGTTTTTCATATAGGGTTTACATTTCCGTTTACGGAAAAATTCAAGACAATTTATTTCAAAATTATGATTTTTTCCTAAATGTTTTGAAATATTCCATTTCCGTGTTGTTTGAAATTTGCCACTAGATTGAACAAAAATATCAATAACGTGTTTTATTATTCAGTTTATCGATTCTTTGTTTACTATTCTTGACATCACAATAGCAAACCAGTGTTGCAAAATGTAAAAATACTCCAATAGATGAAATACTTTTTTTTAATACATTTCTGATATCTCCTATAAGACAAAACACTCAATAATAACAACATACCTTTTTAAAGTGTAAATTTTTTCTTGTTTCTTTTTTTCAAATTTTATTTAATCGGATTTGAGATGTATTCAACAATTTTACAGCCTAATGATATGCTATGCAGTTGTAATATGTAAGCAATTCAATAACAGGGCGTTCAAAATAACATAGGGTGCTTAATTAAACTTTGCTTCAGCTTTGGCATTTGATGGCTTTACGGCTGTATAATGAAAACGTAGTATAGGCTTTCACAGTGTCTTGTAAACGTACGAGTATATAACTATGAAGTGGTGAGATTGAAATAAAATACTCTATTGGCGAACGAAATTTTCCAAATATAAAAGCTTTCAGCAATTCTGATTGTAATCAGCAATATAAATTATAAAATCAACTCATATGTAAGAAAAGAAAAGAATAGTAAAGAAAACTGCTTATTGAAGGAGCAAAATTCGTAGAAAAGAAAATAAACTTGCACGCATAATAATACATCCAGTCAGATACACAATACAGTCTGTTCAATCATTAGTAGGAAATTTTAGTTTCGGTGATCATTTGAACAAAACATTGGATACAAAGTGTGATTGAATAAAATCTGGAGTATAACGATTTGATATAACATAATAATTATTCATCAAGAAAAATTAAATTCCATTTAGGTTGCTGCTTTTAGCAGAAAAACTTAGTTTATAACATGTAATCATTTGCCCATATTATTCTTTTTTGAATTTGTATATATCTCCAAAACAAAAGGGGATACATAAACGCATATAATCTCAACGATTTTTCTTCGCAAATGTCCAAAATTAGAATTTACTTGGTGATACTATTTCCAGATCTCAATTAGTTATTAATAATTATTGGTTACTGTTTGACTATGTAATTTGTGATGACCGACCGACCGTAACACGGTAGTTAGTGCACGCGACTATAGTTCGTATAATCATGTGTTTGATCCCCGTTAGTCATCTGTCTTTTTTCTGGGCGTCGATCATCTCAATATGCAGACGAACGTTTCGAGTAATTGACAAGTCTAATAAAAAATTCTCAAACTGACCTTCGGAATAATTGGAAGACAGCACAATTATCTTCGCAAAATTAGATAATCTCAAAGCAAAAGTGCACATTTTACGGATTACCGCGGAACCTACATCTTTCTCCAACGTAACGGCCACAAACAATTTTTGTAAACGCCTCACAAACTGGAAATTAGATCGTAAGAAGATCGTAAGGTAGCAGTAGAAGACAGACACATTCAATTTTCAAATTACTACTAAAACTACTAAAAACAGAATGAGTATCACAAGGCATATCCCATTAGTAAATTTTTTACATTTCTTAATGCAACAATATTTATCGGCCACTTCGAATTTCATCCAATATCATTTCCATAAAAAAAACCTTTAGGAATCGTTGCCAACTAACATTAGCTCTATATAAAATTCTTTTCCAATGTCTCTCCATTTGATTAGGGATTCTATGCAATCAGTGTATCTAAAGGAATTTCTGAACTTGTTGCTTAAAATGTACAAGGACGGTCCCAAAACTAGCGGACTCAACAAATAAGAAACAAGTAAGACATAGTTGGGAAAAAATTCCTTTGTTTTTAAACATAATCTTATGTATTGAGCTAAAATACATTTTCCCAGCGATATTCAATAGCTCGTATATGCTGTTTATAGTAAGAACTGTCAAACTCCTTAAAAAAGCTATCAATTGCAGACTCCACCTCTTCATTGTTGGCAAATCTTTTTCCACCGATCCATTTTTTCAAGTTTGGAAATAGAAAATAATCCGAGGGATCCAAATCTTATCATAAGGCACTCGATGAAGCAATTCAAACTTTAATTTATTAATGTTGGCCATCTCAATAGTGGATGTGTAAACTGGAGGATTGTCTAGATGAAACAACACTTTATTTTTCGCCAAATCCGACCGTTTTTCCATAGTTTCGTCACCTAAACGCTGCAATAAATTAGCATAATATTTGCCGTTGATAGGGTTTCCTTTCTGAAAATAATCAATAAAAATAATCCCATACGCATCCCAAAAAACAGTCGCCATGACCTTGCCTGCAGATAGAACCGTCTTCGCCTTCTGTGGACACGATTCTCCCATTACAGTCCACTGCTTCAACTGTTACTTTGTCTTAGGTGTGAAGTGGTGGACCCAAGTCTCATCTATGGTTATAATTCGACCCAAAAAATTCGCCTTTACTGCGGTGAAATATTGCCACTCCACTGAAATATCTTCACGACGTTGTTTCTGCTCTATTGAAAGCAAGCGCGGCACCCATCTTACGCATAGCTTTCCCAACTTAAAATCTTCAGTCAATATACGATGTATAGAACTTTTTGAAATACCTATCATTTCAGCTAGCTTATGCACCTTCAGCCGACGATCATCCAATACCATTTTGGAGATTTTCCATACCGTATCTGGCGTGGACACCTCAACTAGTCCAACCACTACGGTGTTAATCTTGGCAACTCGTACGGCCTCGTTTAAACTCTGCTATCCAATATTTTACAGTCGTAAACGAAGCAGCAGACTTCCCCAAAGTAGAATCGAGCTCGGTTTTAATATTGGTTGGACTGAGACTTTTCAAAAGGGAATATTGAATTACATAATAGTGATCAATATTTCCCATGTTTAAAAATTCACTGAAATCGTTTACGTTTGATGGCTCAAACAAAAATATTCTACAACGTAGCTCCATGTAACTTAACATATAAGTTTTATAAGATTGCCACTTTTTACCGTCTTCGTACATATTCTTAAATCATGATCCCTATAGCGAGGTTTCGCTTCTTTCTTCCTCTTTGTGTTTTTAATGTTGGATAAGTGGGCTCATAGGTTTGCAGGGTTGGCCTAATGTCATGATAGATTTGTGTATTATAGTAGGGATAGTGAATATATTGATCTACGAAATATGGCCAAATCCTAATTTTGCTGCGATCCTGTAATCCTACGCAGCTCCAACCGGTGAGTTTGGCCGGTAGCGTGGTGATCAGGAGGCCCCGGGACTGACTCCCCACCTGATCATTTGGTGTTGGAGCATCACGCAGGTTGTGGTTGATACCAAAATCGCTGGTAGAGACTTTGTGCTCGAATGTGAAGTTGCATTGCAACCGCAATTGTCAGCCTCTTTTCCTAGATAGCCGAAGTTTTTACTGGCTATCCCAGGGAGGGTGTTGGCAATCGCATTGTAATATGCCCAGTGTGTCGCACACCGTGGGTAAGGTCTTCACGGCGAGACTCACGTTAAACCCTTGTGGATTTCTGTAATCCTGCTGTAGTTAATTCGCGCGATCACTTCAATATACCGTTGAAGATAATTATGAGGAAAATTGCAGTTAAGACAACTGGTATCACCTCTAACTAAAACCATATGTTTGCAAACAACTGTTGTTACAGGCTGAACAAGCTATTTAAAGGTAAAGCCCTGATAGTAATCCTACCTATTTTGATTTATGACACAGAATCTTGTTCTGCGATGATTCAGTTTTGGGAGTCTTTGAGAGAAAAATATTGTGAAAATATACGTAACCATCATCATTAACGGTCCTTTCCTGTCATCTTCGGAGGAGAAAAAGAGGAGAGTATTGCTTGCTAACAGATGTTACTATGGGCTTAACAAGCGATTCAATGATAAAGCCCACTCTCGACTGTACCAGACGTTGGTTCTACCTGCGTTGCTATATGGCACAGAATCCTGGGTTATGACGCGAACGGATGAATCTGTAATGCCAGTTTTTGGGAGGAAAATACTCCGGAAAATATATGGAGCCATCATCGTTATCGGAGAGTATCGGCGTTGCATGAACAATAGGCTGTATGAGTTATATGTCGATATCGGCGAGGTCAAACGCATTAATATACAGCGATTGTGTTGGCTGGGTCATATTGTGCGGATGTACTCAAATGCTCCGGCACGGAAAGTTTTCGACAACGAACTCGATGGAAGGTGCAGGAGAGAGCGACCAAAACTTCGTTGGAAGGACCAGGCTTTTGAAATACTATCGATACTTGGTGTAACGAATTGAAGGAGAAGCGCAGATGATCGAAGCGCTTCGAATTATTTTCTACGGCAGCGTATAATAGATAAGTATCTCCATTTCAGTCGCCATCTAACAAGAAGAAGTGTAGGATACTTGCCTCGATTGCTTTTCGGGTAAATAGAGGATTTACTTAGAATATTTTTGTGGGCATTTATATTTATTAAGAGATATGTGTGTTGGTTTGTGTTTGTCGGGGATCTCGGGAAAAAGAGACAGAGTCACCATGATCTTGTTCCACAAAACCTCGGTTTTATTTTCGACGAGTTTATGTTACAGATAAAGAAGAATAATTGCAATTTGGCTAGAAAATAAGATTACAATTTACGGTAGTATGATTAAGTAGTAATGCACTTCGTACATTTAGATAATGTATTGGGTATGATTTTAATTCAAACAAAAGTATGGGAATTCATATTAGCAAAACAAGACAGTTCAATTAATAAGAACAAACAATGGGGATTTATTGAACCGTATGGCATCGAGTGGGTCATGCACATCATCTTCAATATGGTCAGGCAGTTTAAAACATTACGATTTCGTTGGATCAGGCATATTGGGGGAATAGACGGAAGCCGTGCAGCACGACGAGTTGGCAAGGAACACAATGGATAACCAAAACTCTGTTGGAAGGACCATGACTTTGAAATACAAAAGACTGAAGAGCTTGGGATTGATTACTATGTACGGAGTATACTTGATAATAATGTGTATTCTATATGGAGATCGTAGCTGTAAATACCCCATAACTGAAATTTGTCCAATTGTATTTATATTTTACATACGAGGTGTATTCCAAGAATATGATGAATTTTCAAATTTCGCGGGCTACGTACATTCGACTTTCGATTATTATATTTTCTTTATGTGGGTACACTCATCTCAAAGATATATTGACGGTTTTATCCATATAGTATGTTTAGTTTGCTTGTGAGAGGCATAAATATGACAAGTGTTTTGCGTGTTCGGCGATTTTCTGCTATCGAAAAAAATGGATCAAAGAAGTTACATCAAATTTTGTGTAAAAAATGGAATTAAGTGTTCAAAAATACTTGAAATGTTGACAGTGGCATACGGTGAGAGTACTTTGAGTCAAAGTGGTACAAGCTTTTCACAGAAGATCGAGAAGATGCGATGATCGAGAATGTTGAGTAAGTGAAGAAAATTGTTATGGAGAATCGTCGAATCACTGTTAGAGAAGTTGCAGAGGATGTCGACATACCCCTTGGCTCATGCTATGCAATTTTTTCAGAAATTTTGGGCATGAAGCGTGTGGCAGCGAAATTCGTTCCAAAATTGCTGAATTTTGACCAAAAACAATGTCGCATGAGCATCGCTCGGGAATTGTTAAATGACGTCAACGATGATCCAGATTTACTTAAAATGGTCCAAGTTCGATCAAATGTCAAGGTTTTGCTCACTGTTTTTTTCGATACCACGGCGTAGTGCATCAGGAGTTCTTACCACAAGGTCGTACAGTAAATAAGGAACATTACCTTGAAGTTATGCGCCGTTTGCGTGAAGCAATACGCGAAAAACGCCCGGAATTGTGGAAAAAATTCATGGCTTTTGCATCATGAAAATGCACCTGCTGGCGAGAGATTATTTGGCCAAAAACAACACCGTTATCATGCCTCAGCCACCGTAACCACCGGATTTGGTCCCCTGCGACTTTTTCCTATTCCCAAGATTGAAGAGACCCATGAAAGGACGGCGTTTTGCGACGATTGAGGAGATAAAAACCGAATCGCTAAGAGACCTCAAGGACATATCAAAAATTGCATATCAAAACTGCTTCGAGGATTGGAAAAAAGAGCTGGCACAAGTGTATTATATCTGGTGGGGACTACTTTGAAGGAGATAAAATAGAAATTGCTGAATAAATAAATATTTTTTTGAATACACCTCGTATAGCAGTTTTAAATCACCAAAAATTTATCAAACTTTACGAACATTCAGCTTCAGAGGATGACTACCTTTGCTACCATCTTAAAACGAAACAGGCTTATATTCATTTATAGGCTTCATATTCACGATCACTTTACATCTTCAGTATTTAACTATTTATATTGTTCTTTTGACGATTTTGTGAGTGCGAAATATGAATATTTATTACCGAAATTTAACTTTTTTGCTTCTTTACGAACACGCTCACTAATTTATCCTAATTATAGTTCAATGATAATGCAAAAATCGCTTATAAAGGTTGGCGCATAAGTAACGTTAAATGCGTTCTTGTGCATCATTTGGTTTTAACTCGTGAACCAATTGCATCTTACTGATGTGTTTGACGAACGAGTAAGCGTGTAATTAACTAGTATAGTAAATGCTTCTCAAACTGTGACGTCCGGAACCGTCGTTAAACTGTAGGTCCCGCTGAGTAAGTCTAAAAATAGAACGCATGTAAACTCACCGAATATCAGAAGCTCTCCCATATCTCATTCATGAGATGAAAAGGATTTTTTCTTTAATTATTATAAAGGGTGGCGCATAAGTAACGTTAACGATGACTATATTGAATGCGTTCTTGTGCATCATTTGGTTTTAACTCGTGAACCCATTGCATCTTATATGGGAAAATATGTAACATATGTAAAATTCTTTGCAAAGACCACCTAGACATCTCTAACTGCTGAGAACGTCGCCTAGTGGAAGTTTCGGAGTTTTCCTCAATATTTGCACGAGCAATGGTCACTTTATTTCGAACTGCCGGAGGTCTTCCAGCACGCGGAAGATCACAGACAGCCCCTTGTTGCCCAAATCGGTAAATTGTTGGAGCACTAGGAGCATTGCGATCATGAAAGAAATTTCGATATGATCTGAATAATCGAATGCTGACTTTCAAAGTAAAATTGATCAACTTTGGTTCTTTGTTCTGTGCTGAGCCTTTAATCATAAATTTCCCAAGTACTATTTAATTAATTCTGTAAAGAGGCGAAAAAAAGATTTAAACAAAAAATGTATTCACTGATCAAACCTTAACGTTACTTATGCGCCACCCTATAGTTCGATTGTGTAGACTATGGAATTCAAATACACTATATATAATGTGAGAAATTGTTTATACGCTTTTAATAAATTTAGGTCGATTATTCTATTGTACCTATAAAATAGTCAAGATGAATTTTGCCGATAGAGGTTTGTTTCGACTACGACCACTTGCAATTGCTATTGCTAATTAGATTTTTATTATGAACATTTACCAACTTTATAGTATGTAATCACTATTGGCCATCGAAGGGCTTAACGATTGTGAATAAATAAAATTGAAATTTGAATTTGAGTTTGAAATAGAAATTTTTCAGAAGAAATAAATAATTTTTCAGCGATTCATAAGCTCTACTCTAAAAATCATAAAGATGAAGAATATACAGGGTGGTGCACCAATTAAGTTACACAAAAAAAGGAAATAATCTTTTTTTAATCAATATATTTCATTTATTTTTTTATTGTATAAAAAATTCAACTTAATTTTATGTGACTAATTGTTTTTGAAGATGGTAGACCGTAAATGACTTCCATGTTCATTCACTCATATGCGACATCTGATCTGAAAATTATTTATTGCAGGATCGCTTCAATTATTGATTTAATGGTCTGGTTTCCTTGGTTTCATTTTGTACATCTCTTGCTTGATATACTCGTAACTCCATAAAAAAGTCTAGTGGAGTCAGGTCAGGTGACCTTGGGAAATAGCGGAAAATGAAGTTTCTGGATATTAATTTTGTTTTGGGAATTTTCGTTGGAGCTTCGCCATGATCGGTCTGGCTATGTGTGCAGTTGTTTCATGTTGCCGAAACCAAATACTATTGAAACGGATACGTCTTGTGGGTTAAAAACATCCTTTAACATCTTTAAATAAAGGTCCCCATTGACAGCTGACAGTAGCACAATTAGTGTGTCACCCTGTCCTAAAAACTCTGTGCACTTGCAAACAAAACTTACATTCCATTCCATGTTTGCAACTGCATACAGACTTGTATATCTACAATTGCATTTTCAAAATATTATGATGTATTTTCGATGGGTGTAAATGATAATAATTTCTGGCACATTTGCGACCATATTTGTCAGTTATCGATCAAATTATGAAAACTTGAAAAATTGCAGGTTGATTACACCATATGTAGATTTCACAAATGAAAGTCACTGCAATTTTTGGCTTTCGGAAGCCCCTACAGACTGCCCTCCCTATTGCTTGGCGGCTACACGATAATTGACCACAACGTAGTCGGTCGTTTTTTCTTCACGTTTTTTTTCTTTTTCTTTTTTTTTTTGGGAGAGGAAATGAACGAAACGTGCTAAAAATAATAAAATTTGTGATTGAATCCATCGACAGTGACACACATATTTTGAATATCAATATGATTGAAAAAAAAAACTTTCGTTTGGAGTTGTTGTAGCGGGTAAAATGCAATAGGATTACGAAATAGTGGCCAAAAAATAACTTTAATTATTCAGTGTAAAATTGTATATATGTGTATGTGTGTATGAGTATGTGAAAACGTTTATTTTCGTTTATTTGCTATTACCATTTTGATATGAAAATCTGTCAAACAGAAATATTTCACATAAGTTTCAATATTTGACAAACTTTCAAACTTTCGTTGGTCGGTTGCATGTTGCAAATGTTTTTGTTAGAAATTAGCGTCTTCTTGGGCACATTTGTTGACAAGTCTCAATCATATACTTGAAGTTATTGAAAGATGATACAAAAGAAAATCAATCATGTGAAGAGTAAACTAGCACCCGTACAAACGAGCTACAGTGGTTTGTTTTGTGCTAATCGCATTTGCAGCAGTAAAGTTGTATTGGATTTTAAGGATACGCAAAAAGCTTCTTTTGTTTAGATAGAATAGGCACTTCTATAAAAGTAAAGAGGTTTAGAAGTTAAACTGGTGCCGGATGAATATCGACGCAAATGCATTTAACTCTATTCAAGCGGAAATAGATTTGGCATTACTACTAAATAAAATATCGGCCTCTACTAAACAGTACATAAATTTGAACTATTAGAAGGTAATACGTAACGAAAAGATATGAACAGTGGGTATAGTAATACTGTGTAAATTTGTAGATTGTTAGAGGTTTTGCCCTTGCAATTTCAAGCTTATAATATTTGGGAATTAAGATACGTTACTTTTCAAAGCTAGGTTCGATTATACTATTGTATCGAAACACTTTTGAAACGCGCTTTTTGGTATCGCTAACAGTTCCTGTTTCGATTTTTCTTTTATCTCCTCAATCGTAGAAAAACGCTTTCTTTCTTCGGTGTCTTCAGTTTTGGGAAGAGGAAAAAGTCAGCGGGGGCCAAGTCCGGTGAATACGATGGTTGAGGCATGATTGCGGTTTTGTTTTTGGCCAAAAACCCACACATAAGCATCGATGTGTGAGCTGGTGCGTTATCATGATGCAAAATCCATGATTGGTTTTTCTACAATTCTGTGCGTTTCTGACGAATTGTTTCGCGCAAACGGCGCATAACTTCAAGATAGTATTCCTTACTGACTGTACGGCCTTGTGGCAAGCATTCATGATGCACCACGCCATTGCAATCAAAGAAAACAATGAGCAAAACCTTCACATTTGACCGAACTTGACGTGCTCGGGCGACCAGGACGAGTATCGTCATTGACATCTTCTCGGGCTTCCTTAAACCGGTTATACCACAATGAACTTGTGTTCTGCTCATAGAGTACTCGCCAATCGCCACAGTCAACATTTCAAATGTCCTTCCACATTTAATGTCATTTTTTACACAAAACTTAATACAGTTTCTTAGATCCATTTTATCAAATAGTCAAAAATTATATCTGTCAGAAATAAACTGACAATCCAAAATGGCTGATGTTGTCAATATATACAGGGTGGCGCAAAAGAACGTGCATATTGCATCATCTTTTTTTGCGGGATAGAAAAGGCGTGGGCGGGGGGGCGCCTACATCGTTGGGTTGGCGGGCTCATGGAGTTTTATGAATCACTTCGATGGGAAACGTCGCGCATTTTGCGTGCGCGCATTTTACGAGAACTTTCGTTTATATATTGCTACTAGGCGACTATATTGTGCTGAATATGGACTACGGC
>JAHXMU010021912.1:0-14354 GCA_019455685.1 Philornis downsi
CTTAGATTTATTTTAATCATACCTTTTGTATTTATTTTGTAATCTATTTTTTAAATATGCACGTTCTATTGCGCCACCCTGTATATATATTAAATATATATTGAATTCGTCCCATTTTTGCAGTAATGTGTCTGCGAAAAACGTAAATGAATGAGGCAGTGGATGTATGTTTCTTTTGGGCACTCATAAAACATTTATTTAGATTCACTATCTTTACTTTCAGTCAAAGGGATGGTATCTGGTTATCCATTTTCAGTTTCAGTAAAGTAAAGTTAAAAAAAAAAACACAAATAAAACTATTATTTCAATGAAACTTTTAATTTTTTATAATGCTTGGACCTTACCATATGAAATACAATGCCATTTAGATGACCGCCTCTGGATTAGTTGTAGCAGTGAATCCTTTTAAGATAGTTTTCGATCACCTTTTCACACATTTCGGCCGGTATCTCGCTGATAACCTAACAAATGTTGGTTTTCGAATGCTCCATCGTTTGAGAATTATCCACGTTAACGCGGTGTTTGATGTAGCCTCACAAAAAAGAGCCTAACGACGTCAAGCCGCATGATCTTGGTGGTCAATTGACATCACCAAAACATGGAGTTATGCTTTTTGGAAACTTCTCATGCAATAAAGCCAAAATCTTTTGCGTTGTGTGGCTCGTGGCAACGTCTTGTTGAAATCACATATCGTCCAGTTCATAATCTTCAATAGCAGGTCAAAAAAAGTCAGTTATTATAAGGCTGTAGCTCTCAGAATTGACAGTAATGGTTCCTCCAGCGTCAGTTTTGAACAAATACAGTCCAATGACACCTCCAGCCAATAATGCTTACTAAACGTTCACTTTTTCCGGATACAATGGCTTTTCTACAATCACTTCTGGGGGTTTTCAAGTCGCATGTGAGACAATTTGGCTTGTTGATATAACCACCGAGAGGGAGATGAGCATCATTGGTGGTGAAAAAATTATTCGAAAAACAGCATTGAAAGCCTGTTACTGTAGTCTCCAATCATCATATTTACGACGTTTTCAATGGTCTGCCGGTTTTTAATGTTGCGTGAGTTGGACTCCATATAGATGGATGTGCAAATCTAAATGCAAAATACGCCGTAATGAGCCGTAAGATAGATGCAATTGCTGAGAATGCCGTGAAATCGACAAATTTGGATTTTCGCGGCTCTCCCACTAACAGAAGTTATATTTTTCATGTCGTCCAGTTTACAATCTTCAATTGCAGGCCAATTGCTGAACGCCGTGAAATCGACAAATTTGGATTTTCGCGACTCTTTCACAAACAGAAGTGATATTTTTCATATTGTCCAGTTCACAATCTTTAAATGCAGGTCAAGAAAGTCGATCATTATACGGCCATAGCGCTCTGAATTGAAATTCAGATTATCCGATACACTTTCACTAACAGAAGCGATATTTTCGGCGGTGTGGACATTGCGATGATGCACAGGCTTGACCACGCGTATTCTGTAACGCTTCCAGTTTCTTTAAATTTCTTTACAATCTTGCCAATTTCTTGCACAGTAGGTCGATTATGACGACCATCATGTTTGAAACACTAATTTTGTAGTAATTTTTAACCTTTGTTAAAGCGATCTTCAGTAGATAATCGATATTCGTAAATGGCAAATCTTCCACTAAATAAATAACATATCAGATGACAGGTATTTAACAGCTGATAGCCTTGCCAGACTGGCGGTTCTGAAACCACCAAATTTAAAACCTGTTACGATTATAGAAAATGTTTTTACTTCATTTGGAGGGGAACAGCGGGACTGCTGGTACCATATTTTTGAAACTAAACTACATTATATTTTATTTACATTAATTTAGCAACATGCTGTACTGTAATGTAAAATAATATCGCCCTTTTTGAACTTAAATAGTAACTTGTACTCAATATTTGAAATGTGCATTAAAGTATTATTTCTTTTCAGTAATGTCTGCTAACTTACAAAAAAATATTAGATATTTGATGATGGAGATTCTTGTACCTGCACACGAAGAGGCTGTTTTCGAGTTACTTTCCTTAAGTGGCCATTTAGTTAACTTTATTATCTGCATATTATCCTGTATATTTTGTTAGCTTCCACAAAAAACTGTTAGCCGTTAACATTTAATATCCTTAACATATATTTTCTTTTGTCGCAATTTGTAAGAACAGAACAATCAAATACTTCTGAATGTAATCTCGGGTATGATGGACATTTGTGTTGCGTCATCTGTGACGTGCTGACTGCAGGTGATTTATGCGACATGCCGTAACATTCATACAGAACATGCGTAGGGAAAATGATGACGTCTCCGAAGACAAATGATGCAAACACAAACAAATTTCCAGCAAAGATTTTCTCTCTACCAAAGTCATCAGTATACTGGAAGGCGGTCATTGAAAATGTACATACTCGTATGTATGATTCGAAGTATTGTAGCATAACATACTTAATAACATAGCTGGGCAAACACACTGACAAATGTCAAATTCAGACAGTGTCATGTTAAAGCTTAACATAAAACATATCTCATATATCGATGTGGAAAATAGGCAAATCTTGAGGCAACCGCAACATACGGGCAACCATTGCAATTTAGAAAATTGACGATGAAGTACAGTGGTGGTTATCCGTGCTGTAATGTCCTGAGGGCATATGATTTCTGTTACGGCATTTATGCTACTAAATGCAATGTCATTAACTACGATATGGCGTTTCGAATGTTTTTAATGTCAGCCCATTCACAGTCTAATGTATGGATGCTCAAAGAATCCTAATGCTGATGACATGGAAGATGGTGCCACTGATGATGGTGGTGACTAAAGATTGTTTGTCATGTCCCAGATACTGATGGTCATGGTTTATGTCTTTTTTTCTTCTTTGAGATAGTGATAGGAAGTGAATGTTTGTGTCCTATTTTGGGTTATTTGATTTATTGCGGTTGCTTGATAAGGAAAACAGGCTGACAACCAATAATTCCAAATGGATAAGTTAGACGATGTAATTTATATAATAACTAAATTATTAATAATATCAGAAAAATATAGAAAAATACTTAGCAGGAATAATCAGAAAATGTTTTAGAAAAAAATCTAGTCCATAATAGTGAAAGGATACGCAAATGCGTTTAAATTATTATTATTTTAAAAATTATTTATTATTATTTTGAAAATTACACCATAGTAATAACACTGGAGCTGTGTCACAAGACTTTGAACTATGACCATTAAAGTAGATGTCAGTCGGTGTTGTCTTACAAACAAATGTAAGCATCGAAAGAATACCAAACTCGGCCATTACCTCATACAATTTTTACCATTTCGGTCTAACGGAGCCCACTTTATAGTCGACACATAAGTGGTATGTGTCGATCGGTTTTTCTTAGGCGAACATAACCGAAACCTGAAACCTAAAAAAACAAACTGTTGACAATGGTTGTGTATTTTGATATCTTATACCCCTTTCGCCATACAAATGCTATCCGGTATATGTTAACCAACTTCACTCATGAAAATCGGTGTTGTCATGGGCGAGCTGTAACATCCTATTGGCGTATGTACGGCGGCGTAAATGGTTTTGTGGAAGAAGCTCTAATGCCAACTAAATCTTAAATAGAAACAAATGCAAATCCTTGTGCAAAATTCTGGCCAAACTTGTTCTCTGAAGACCAAGCTCCTGAGCACGGCGTCGAATTGAGGCAGTAATGTTTTTCGCCGTGCACTCCTAATAATCTATATCAACGAATAGATAATCAATGGGGGACTGAACGGTTGTCAAAAGTTCCCTGGCTCCGGACGAACCTTCTTCATTCGCTTCGTTACTGGACGCTCGTTATACGTCCTTAATTTCGATTTCGCTGGACTCTTGGCTACTGAGGGTTTCCTTACACAATATCCCACTGCAGCCAACGAAAGTATTCACAGACCTGTTATTTTTATTTATAGTCCATTATAATCTAACAAAGTGGCTAAGTTAATACTCTAGAAGAATTAGCACCAACACTGTATTCCGTCTTCCATCGGATAAATCATCCCTACTGCTATATGCGGCCAGAGGTTTCCATAGATTTTATCCTCTGTACTTTGAGCGAACCCTTTTGCAAAATACAAGACTAAAAGGGACACAAGGCCCATTTAGCTATTTAACCCTACTTTTTCATTTAAACCCTACTTTGTTCACCACATTAAAATATTGTCCTCAAATACAACTTCACCACACAGCTAATGACAGCGTGCTCATTTATTGACTCGCGTCAGTCTGTTTAGTCATTTACAAATATCATACAAGCAAGCATACAAGCATATAATTTTCAGTAGCAGTTTAAAAGAGTTAGAGGAATGAAATTTAAACGCGACAATACTGCTGTTTTGTATTGGGTTGTTCGAAAAGTCTGTTAGGTTAATTCGTTTGTTCACCGTACGTCACTTCTCATGATGTAGGGTTCCTTCAAACACTATCGAAACTTCCTGTCACCTCTTTTCTAAGCTACTATTGTTTACTTGTGGTCTCGTTTTAAAAAGTGGAAAAAATGAACTAAAAAGAGCATTTTGTAATATTTCCGAAAAGGAAAAACGGCTGCTGAAGCCTGCCGAAAAATAAAGTATGTTTATGAAGAAAACGGACCAAATTGAAAGAAGTTGCCAGAAATGGTTTAAAAGATGCTCAACGACTTCTCCGTAACGGACGCTCCCAGATGAGGACGACCAAAAGAAATTGTTTTCGAGAAGGTGAAAGGTTTATTTATTGTCAATCCCCGTGCAAGAGTTAGGAAAACAGCTAAAATAATCTAAAAAAATTAGTCTCAAACATTCACGAAGTCATAAAAAAGGTCGGATTTGTGGGCAACCTCGATGTGTGGGTACCTCACTCTCTCGCCTCATACAGCCTTGTGGACCCATCAGTAACTGTCGGAGCTTGAATGGAAGCTTTACCTCACCCATCTTACTCACAAGACCTTGCCCCGTGCGACTATCACCTATTTCGCAGTCTGAGCAACCACCTGAAGGATCTGAATTCCCATAACGACCAGGAAGTGAAAATCGAATTGAACGTTTTTTTTTTCCAGAAAAACCACACGAGTCTTATAAGAGAGGAATTAAAAAGCTCCCAGAGAGGTGGGAAGAAGTTATTAAGAAAGGAAGAGATTATATAATAGATTAAAATAATTGTTTTCTTGTATATAAATTTGTAGATAAATTCCTTTTAAAAACCGAACGAACTTTCTGAACTACCAGATATTTAGCTAGAAAAGCGCAACCAGCCATTGTTAATGAACTGCGACATTTACGTGTGAATAATATTTTAGTGTATTTGACCATTATACGTTGCGATGGCAGCAGCGTCGTCAGAAATGGTTCGAAAAATGGAAGTCTGAATTAAACGCAATGCGCAAGATAGCGCAGTTTAAAGGGCGAACAATTTCAATGTGTCTGCTCGTAGCATGAAGTGTATATTAAACATTCAACTACGATTGAAGCCCTCAGAAAATACAAAAAGTACAAGCTTTAATGTTTGCACAAAAGGAGTTCGCCTAGCAAAGCAAAGGTGTCAATACAATTTCAAGTTATTGGTGAGTCTGAAAATTTGGTATTTTTCGATGAACAGTTTTTGCGGTTCAACAATATATTTACAAACAAAACGATCGTATGCGGTTAGAGTGTAAATCAAAAGATAACTTAGACCAGCAAATTCTTCTTCTTTTTAGATAGCGACTGGAATAGACGTCCTTATCTATTATACACCGCCCGTGAAAAATAACTCCAAGCGCTTCGATCTTCTGCGCTTCTCCTCCAAATTGCTCCCAGCAGATTATTTCTTTTCCAAATTGCTCCCAGCAAATTGCTCTGCGAAATTAAGGGTCTGCTTTAGCAATGGTTTGGGCCGCGGCATCTGCCGTAAGTGGCTGACCGTTCGCTTTCATTGAACAAACCGTACGGGTAAACCAAGAAATTCAATTCAATCCAAAATTTTTACTGGGAAAAGTTCTCAGCTTCGTTTCTTCATTACAATGGCCATCATAATCAGCGGACTTAAAACCAGTCGATTTTTCTATACGATCCCTTCTAGGGGCTAAAGTGTCAACCAAAAAAATAGCAGGAGAATTGGACAAAATACTATAAGTCCATATTCGTACAGCCTCTGAAGGCTTTCCGGACAGCCTCAATGCTGTTATTAGTGCCAAAGGTTGCTGTTTCGAAAAATAAAATATTTTTCTTCACATTTGGTATGTTTAGGCAATATATTGACATTTTTAAATAAAAGGATTTTAAAGAAAGGATGGATATGGCGGTACTTCTCTGTACATTAGTAACAGATTACACTTTAATGTCGAAAATTGTCAAAGCGAAAGTTTTGTTGAATATATTTCAATTACAATTGAAAATTTTCGTATTAATAATAATGCTTTAAAAATTATGTCAGTTTATCGTTCGCAAAAATGTTTGGTTCAAGAATTTTTAAAAATTATAATCGGTGTTTGTGCGCAAAAACCTCTTATTGTATTTGGGAATGCAAACATTGATTTATTTCAGAATAATCAATTTTTAAAGCTATCAAATTTATTTTTGAATTACGATTGCCATAATTGTCATGAATTGATAACAAGGCCAAGCAGTGGCACTTGTATTGACCATGTTTTTAGCAATTTAACTGAAAGAATTTTTATTGATTCGGTTGAATGTTCATTGACTGATCACAATATAATATGCTGCAAGTTGAAAACTGATTATTTTTCAGATAAGAATATTGAAATTCAAAAAAGCCATTGTGACTATGACAAAGTTCATGAGTTTCTGTAAAATAATTTGACTGAATGTGAAAGAAATGATAATCCAGAAGAAATAACGGATAAGTTGATAAAATGTGTTAACGATGCTATTGACAATTCTACCAATTTATTAACAAGCAAGTTGAAATTAAGGTTTGAAGTAGCACCTTGGATAAATAAAAACTTACAAACTATAATTTTATTTAAACAGGAATTGTTGGCTAAACGTCGAAAGTCGAAAAATAAATAGTACGATCATTTGTTGAAGAGATTAGAGAGAGTTATTAAGATTGCCTGTAGATGTTGTCGGAGTAATTATTTTTATGGGAATTTAAAAAAAATAGGAACGGATCGTACCAAGTGCTGGAGATTTATAAATGATATACTGGGGAGTGTACAAAAAAAAAAAAAAAAGAATTTAACCTAAAAACATCAGCAGAAACTTTGGTTTTTGACGATGAGGTTAAAGCAAACCTTTTGAACCACGCTGTTGGTGAATTAAGAAGTCAGATACTGATATTACCAGGGGATACATGGAATTATTTACGAACTTTAACCGCAACGACGAATCGCTTTTTTATTCAATCAGTTACTGTAGATGACATTAAGGTAATAATTAAGAATTTAAATTTAAAAAAGTCAACTGGTTGTGATGATATTCCTTCAATTCTAATGGTAAAATGCGGAGAGTTAATTACACCCATTTTGTGTAATATATTTAATAAAATGGTTGATATGTCAAGTTTCCCTGAGATTTTCGTCCGGTTGCCTTGCTATCAATTATTGACAAAATCTTTGAAAAGATTATTCATGCAAGACTTTTAGCATATTTTGATGAGAACAACTACTTCTATAAATAATAATTTGGTTTCAAAAAATGTTGTGGCACTGAAGAAGCGGTAGTAAACGTTGTTAACTTCATATGTAGTGGTTTGGATAATGGTTCAGTTGGTGTTGCAGGTATATTTCTTGATTTTACGAAGGCTTTTGATTTAGTTGATCATAAAATAATGCTGCAGAAATTAGAATTTTATGGAATAGTGGGGAAAGAACTGGAATTACTTAAAAACTACTTTCAAAATAGGAAACAATTTGTGCAAGTAAACCATTGTAAAAGTGAAATGGTAAATGTTGAATGTGGAGTACCACGAGGTAGCTGTCTAGGGCCGTTATTATTTTCAATTTTTTTGAAAGATATTTGTAATTTGAACCTTGTTGGTAAAATGTATATGTTTGCAGATGACGTTTGCTTATTTTATCCATATAGTTACGATTTGACTCGGAAAATTAACATGGAACAAGATATTGCCCTAATAGTTGAATATGCTGGATTGAATAAAATTGTTCTGAATCCAAATAAAACTAAATTAATACGGTTTAGACCACATGCCAATGTATTAAATAATCATTTTAGTGTTTTAGTTGATGGCAATATAATTGCTGAAACCCATGAAGTTAAATACTTAGGGATTACTTTGCAAAGTAATCTCTCTTGGGATTCACATATAAATGAAATTAAATCAAAAATAGCACCGGCTATTGGTATATTATACAAAATGAAATTCAAATTGAATGTGGAAACTAAAATATTAATTTATCAAACCCTTATTCAAAGTCACCTAAATTACATGGCGTTAATATATGGTTACAAAAAGACAAATGTTATGAAATCATTACAAACTATGCAGAATAAAACACTGAAAATAATTTACAATTAACCAAATTTTCATTCAACTATATCTTTGTATGTTAATGTTTGTAAATCCATATTGCCTATTTATGGACTTTATAAACATCAATTACTCTTGTATGTTTTTAAGAGTTTGAACAACTTTGGCTATCGTAGCATTAGTTTTTCCCAGAACCAATCGTTTATGTGTACAAGACACCAACAAAATCTAAGAACACCTAGAAGCAGATTATAAACTACTAAAAAACGCATAGTTTAGAGTACAACAATTTGCCTGCAAATATAAAAAGAATAAATAGAATATCACACTTCAAACGTGAACTAAAAAGTTTCCTTTTACAGAACCATGAAACGCCTCTTATGTAATTGCGGAATAATCCTAAAGAGTTTTGACATAATTTTTTATACACTACATGTTTTTTTTTTTTGCTCTTCTTTCATACATAATTATAATTTTAATAATATTTAAATTTGTGATTAATTTGTACATGTTTTTTGCCAACTTGCCTCTAACATACCTTAAGGACACTGAGGCCATTTTTAATCTGATATATATTTGTACATGAATTAATAAATACAATTATAAAAAAAAAATAACAAAATTAACAAAATTACAATATTTGTTATTTGTTATAATTCGAAAGCTGCCCCCTTAATTTAAGTCAATTCATCTAATAGAAACTATTTTGTACAGAATTTGTTTCAGATCACAAGAAACAAAGTAGCCAGCACACTAAACTAATTAAGAGTAATTTGCCAGTTTTATTGAAACTGCTTATTAAAAATCAATGAGCTTTCTATAACACAACTTTCACCTTAGAAAATTTTAAAATATTCTTATCAATTCTCCGTTTTATAATTTGATCTCGTTAAACGTCAACAACATTAATTTCTAATGCTGCTTTAAGACACTGCCACATTCCATTCTTTGATGCGAAACCGCCAAATAAAAATCTTTGCCCCCAGGGTTAAATCATAAAAATAAAATACTTTAAGGACAATATTTGGAAGCGGCTCTTTTTCATGTCATCATCTTAAAGTGCTACTGGTCATGGCGAAAAGATCAAACCATCAATATGGAGGCGGAAAAAAAGACAACGAAAGCAAAAGTAGCGGTAGTTCTCAGCATAGTTGTGATAACTGACAAAAAGGTGCCCCACCGACGAAAAAACAAACGGGTCATTGTCAAATCATTATGTGGGGAATGATGACGGCGATGATGACGATGATGATGATGCCGCTCAATTTTGCCCCTGAAAGTGGTAGTTTGGCCATAAGGTGCCGCCACACTCGCTAATGCTATTGTTTTGATGATTAGGCCAAATTCAATGCAAGTAAACTATAAAACAACACCACAACTCCAGGGACAGCTGCTGTTTGTGCGCGATGTCCGTGGGTTGGCGGAGATATTAACAACATTTTGATGATTTGATGGATTTGCCTCAAATTCCGTTCGAATGGCTTTGCCGGCTTTTGCAACAAAAGCGACGAAAACTCTCATTTCATTTTCATGATTGCTCCTAAAAGAAACAGTTAAAAAGCGAATTTCAAAATATTTGAAATTCCTTTCATTGTGGGAATGAATCATTTGTTGGCGATTATATTGCTAAGAGACACGGGACGGACACAGGCTATTTGGCGCGTTTTGTCTTTAAGGCGTCTGCTGATTATTTAGTTCTATATTTAAGAGAAAAATTATATCAAAATTCTGAACACACAAAATATTTTGCAAAAAAACAAAAAAATGAAGGGAAATATGAACGGCGGTTGCATTCACCATTTCAAGGTTACTTGAACAGATCGTGAAGTTAATTTAAGTTTTTGTGGCTTCTTAAGACCCTTAGAAAATACAGTTATATTTTTTTCTGCGGCAGTGAAAGGCAAACTTGGCCAAGAATTTGCATATAATTATTATAAGTGAATGGTGGCGTCGAATTTACTATGCAATTTTGGTAGCCTTTTGTTAATTAGACAAATTACTGGCAGAAACTGCGTCACGAATCTAAAGTTTGGCAACAAAGACTACATTTTGTACTACAGTATCATGTTGTGCGGATGGACCCAAATGCTCCGGTATGGGAAGTTTTCGACAACGAACTCGATGAACGGCGCAGAAGAGGGTGACCAGAACTCCGTTGGAACAACCAGGCTTTTGAAATACTATCGAAACGTGGTCTGATGAATTGGAGGAGAAGCACAGAAGATCGAAGCGTTCGGAATTAACTTCTAATGGCGGCGTATAATAGATAAGAATATCTATTCCAGTCACCACATAAGAAGAAGAAGAAGTACCAGTGCAAGAACTACATTGACTACATACTGTCATCATGTTTATGATATAGATGGTGACAGCAGTTTGGTCACCGTTATATAATTCAATATTTCCTTTTGAAAGGTCTCAGTCGAATCAATATTAAAGACTAGCTAGATTCTTCTCTGGCAGAGTCTGCTCCTTCCTTTATGACCGTAAAATATTGGCTGGCAGAGTTTAAGCAAGGTCGTACGAGCTGGCAGGACCAACGCCGTAGTGGTCGATCAATTGAGATGCCTACGCCAGACACGGTTAATAAAATCCATAAAATGGTATTGATTGATCGTCGGTTGAGGGTGCGTGATAGACATTTCAAACAGAGCTATAAATTGTATCTTGATCGGAAATTTGATGATGAGAAAACCGTGCGCAAAATGGGTGCCGCACTTGCTTTCAATAGAGCAAAAACAGCATCGTGAAGATGTTTCAGTAGGCTATAGTGTTTCACTGCAATAAAGTCAAGTTTTTTAGTCGATTCATAACTATGGATGAGGCTGAGCTTCCCCACTTCACATTTGAGATAAAGGAACAGTCAAAACAGTGGACTGCAATGGGATAATCGTGTCCAAAAAAGGAGAAAACGGTTCCATCTGCAGACAAGGCTATGGCGCCTGTTTTTTGGGGCGCGCAAGAGATTATTTTTATTAATTATCTTCAGAAAGAAAAAAATCATCAATGGCGACTATTATGCTTATTTTTTGTAGCGTTTAGGTGATGAAATTGTTGACAAAGGCCATATATGGGGAAGAAGAAAGTGCTGTTTCATCAAGACAATGCTTCACTTCACACATCTACTATAGCGATTGCCAACATTAATAAATTAGAGTTCGAATTCGAATCGTAGCTTATTCGCCAGATTTAGCTTTCTCGGACTATTTTCTATTTCCAAACTTGAAAATATGGCTGCGTTGGTAAAAAAATTAAATAAGAAGTTGAGTACCTCAGCCATTTATTCGGCACTGTTGGGAGGAATCTTCTTGTCAATTTTCCCAGCTCTGGTGCCAATTTTGTCTCCTTTCTTCCTTGGCATATCCCTTAAAATACGAATATGGAAAGATTCCTTTTTAGCGATGGCTCCGTTTCCCTCTCGTTCCTATCTGTTTCGTAAGTGCAAGGGCCATAAGCACTTCCAATGGTACAATGGCACAATTTTCGTATACTCTCATACCTATTTTACCGCCTGAAATTAAGATTGTTGCAAAATTCTATTCTTATTTCCTGCCTAATCTTAGAGGAAGATCAATATACCAAATATAATACTTTCAAATTTAACAATGCTACAATTTTCGTATACTCTCATCCCTATTTTACATCTTGAAATTAAGAATGTTGCAAAATTCCATCCTTAATTCGGGCCTAATCGTAGAGAAAGATCCATGCCATTAAATAATACTTTCAGATTTAACTGTTTAACTGTCTGGCCAGGGATACCATTTTATTCCCTCTGAGCCTATTTTTACACCTGAAAGCACGAATTTTAAACTTTCTTCTAATTTGTAATTTAGACAGTAAATGGGATATTAGCACTAATCTTCATGATTCTTTTTTAGCGATGGCTCCATTTCTCTCCTGTTCCTATGTGTTTCGTAAGTGCAAGGGCCATAAGCACTCCCAATGGTACAATGGTACAATTTTCGTACACTCTCATCCCTATTTTATCTCCTAAAATTAATAGCGTTGCAAATTTCTATTCTTATTTCCTGCCTTATCTTAAAGGAAGATCAATATCTTTATATGTATAATTCTACTGTACGGGCGTCGTCAGTGAACTCCTCCTAAACGGCTGGACTGCTTTGCATAAATTTTTGTATATGCGTCTGGGTGGTGCCCGCGATGGTTTAGATTTACAATTCGGTCCAATTGGACAAAGGGGCGTGGTACCTCCCATACAAACAAAAAATTAAAAATCAATTATTTCTGCTCCTGCTTACGGTATTTGAACAAAATTTGGTGCGTAGGTTTGGTGTAGATATCTTAAGTGCTACTGCAAATATGGGCGGGATTGGACAATGGGCGTGGTACCTTCCATACAAACCACAAATTAAAAATCCATTATTTCTGCTCCTGCTAACGGTATTTGGTCAAAATTTGGTATATAAGTTTGGTGTACATATTGTAACTTCTGCTGCAAATATGGGCGGGATTGGACGAAGGGGCGTGGTACCTCCCATACAAACCACAAATTAAAAATCCATTATTTCTGCTCCTGCTAACGGTATTTGGACAAATTATTATTTCTGATCCTGTTATAGGAAAATTTAAGTTTTTCAAATACTGACTTTATTTCACTTCTCATTTTTCTATGTTTCCCGACATACAAACAAAGAACGTTATACATGTGAAAGCGTTGCAGTAATTTTAAATCTCAATTAAATTGACTTCAATTAAATAATTTTTAAAAACTTTACAAAAAAAGTATTAAAAGCATTCATTTAAATAACCAAACTTTTCTAACAAAAATTTAAATACATAACCATCTATCCTGAAAATTATAAATCATTAATTTGCCACCTTTGAAGGCAGAACGAAGTTTGCCGGGTCCACTAGTACCAAATATAATACTTTCAAATTTAGCTGTTTAACTGTTTACTCTGGCCAGTGGTACCATTTTATTCCCTTCTGTCCCTGTTTTTACGCCTAAAAGCACGAGTTTTAAACTTCCTGCTTATCTGTCATTTAGACAGTAAATTGAATATTGGCACTAATTTTCGTAATTCTAGTTGTAGTCGTTTGCACTAAAATCACGGTCCTACCTGCCTACCCTCGAAGAGTAATGTGTGTTCACCAATTTTTATGGTTCTAACTTTGGCTACATCGACTCAAAGAGTGATACTGAGTCGACCAGTATTTTATAATGCTGCAAATCAGCACAAAACTGATGGCATGTTGTGGTGTGGGGTATAAAACTCAATATCAATGAATATGAATAACCAAAATTATTGCCTTTATTCTAAATGTGCACAACCTCCATCAAACTAAGCTTTCCATCCATACATTGTAGAAATCCACAACGAAAATCTTTAAACAGTTCTGAAGATGAAGCTGCAAACGTCATATCAAAATATGATACGATGGCGTGATTTAAAGCCATTCCTTTAACAACACTTTGCACGTTATGTTAGAATTCACAAAGAAAAAACAGACTGTATGAAAATGAAATGCAATTTACATATCTAAATTTTAAGACAATCGAAGATGAAAAAATATGAATGTATTTATTTGAATATCCTGAAATTCAAACTGATTATAATCGAAACGGTAGCAACAATTTCATTATTTATAACTTCAAATCATATCCTGCAGATAATCTTTCCCCTTTCGCTTTATTTTTTTATCTCTATAATGCCAAACTTCTTTTTGTTTAACACTGAGTGGATTGCATGTTTTGCGTTTCGTTTAGGCCAGTTCTCGTGAATTCCATGCTATATAAATATTCATTCTCTTAAAGCTTTTTAAAATTGCGATTATTAATTTTCATAGTAATCGATTAAAATGCTATCATTAAATAAGATGATGATTAAGCTCAGACATAGACGGCAACACCTCATAAAAACAATGATTGAAGAAGGCGGCATTTCAG
>JAHXMU010021913.1:4972-35474 GCA_019455685.1 Philornis downsi
TTCATTTCATTTCATTTCATTTCATTTCATTTCATTTCATTTCATTTTTTCTCGAATATTTTGTTTCAGTTGGTCAAGCGTTTCTGGTTCCTTTGCATAAACGATGCTTTTCAGACATCCCCACAAAAAAATTCCGGAGCAGTCAAATCAGGCGACCGTGGAGGCCAATCAACATCGCCATTTCTTGAAATATCTTGTTGTGGAAAGAGGTCTCGCAGTAATTCCATTGTAATCCTGGCTGTATGCAATGTGGCACCGCCTTGTTGATACCACATGTTAATCAAGCCCAAA
Source organism: Philornis downsi (assembly GCA_019455685.1). NCBI lineage: Eukaryota > Metazoa > Arthropoda > Insecta > Diptera > Muscidae > Philornis > Philornis downsi. The sequence goes on from JAHXMU010021913.1 coordinate 5,264, forward strand.
GCATGCAGCTGTGACGTTAAAAAGTCTTCAATCATATCACGATATCACTCCCCATTGACATTTACCATTACGCCGTTTTCAGTTTCAAAGACTGATGAATAATTTGAGGGTTTTCCCGACTACTCTGTTTATTCACATATCCATTCAAACGAAAATGTGCCTCTTCACTCATTATGATTTTTTCATGAAAATCGGGGTTGTCATGGGCGAGCTGTAACAGCCTATTGGCATATGTATGGCGGCGTAAATGATCTTGTGGAAAAAGCTCTTGGGTCAACTGAATCTTAAATGGAAACAAATGCAAATCGTTGTGCAAAATTGTGGCCAAAGTTGTTCTTTGAAGACCACGGCCAACTAAGCATGCGTCGAATTAATGTTGATGGATTGTTTTGAAACTTTCTTGAGCAGCAGTAATGTTTTCAGCCCATCCTGCAGTACGTTGTGGTCCATGCTTGGCCCTATTAGCTACAGACCCTCTTTCTTCGAAATCATGCACTACACGATAAATAGTGCGTCTTGTTGGCATGTTGTTTCTCCCAAAAATTTCACGTAACTTTCTCATCGTCACAGGAATCGATGATTGATTATGGTAAAATGTTTTAACCATTAAAACACGTTGGTTTATCGAATATTTTCCATAATAAATTTCCCACTTCTCTACTTCACGACTGCCAAATATGAACTGTCAAGACTAATGTTTATCAAAATGGCGGCAAAATAAAGTAGTATACCTTCCTGTATTATTTGCTCATTGTTTTGTTCATACTACACCACAGGATTTGGAAAAAAATTCAAAAAATGAAAAACGCCTGTTGTTGGACCTCCCCTACAAACAACCGATTTGACTCACATATTCATAGTTTTACATCTTTTATTCGGTTGCACTAAATTCAGTCAGATTTGGTATCCATTAAGCGTTTGCTAGAGTAAAGTAAAAGTGTAATAAAGCAGTATTCTAACTTTCAACTACCGATCGCCCAAGCATCAGTATTCATTTTACATCCGATATATATGTATAAACTACGTATTTGGGCGTCTAAAGTCCCCGCTTGGTAAAATAATCTCCATTTTGTAAACCCCAGAAATAAAAGGCAAAACCTTGCCAATAAATATAATTCATTGGATTATAAATTCTCTAACCCCCCGTTTTTCTCATTCTCTTTCATATGAAAAACATCGTCCGATCAACCCCTCATATTAACATCAGTTTCTACCATAAAGTGCATATAATTACCATTTAACATTCCTTAATTTTACATTCCTGATTAATGATTCATTGCAATCTGAAATAACTAATTTAAATCTAATAAAATATTCACGAATTATAGTCCGGCCCCATTAAAATACAAACATGCTAAGATCGAGATTATGTCTGTTTCATGATGACACAATATTTTCTGAGTAATACCAGCTATTCTCCCGCATCCCGCTATCATTACTTATATAATACATGACGATAACCTTGTACTTACCGAAGACCATAATACCAGTCGCTGGTATGACATCAGAATTTGCAAATTTCCAAGATTCCGCAGTGTCGGTGCTGCAAAGAAATAAAAAAAAAACAAAATGTACCAAAACAAGAGGAATACTTTGTTTCATGCATACAAACAGATACTTATAGTCTGTGATAAAATTCAAATTACTTTCAACGGAATCTTAATAAAATGAATTTTTTCTCGTTCACTACTTGTGATGTCTTTGCAGCAAGCTGTGCGAGGCGACCTCAAACTGTCGCAATAATGTCGACAGTTAGTGCAGTCAACAAGCATCACAGTGAGAGACCATAAATAATGGGATTTTTATATAGTTTGAGAATTTGGTAAATGATATTCAAAATTTGATCATACCTTAAACTGAATAAGTGCAACATTTTTATATGGCGAAATCTACAAATAAGCAATTGTGTTGATTACACCTAAATGTAAGAATTATAAAATTCGAACTCTTGAATGCCACTGAAAATTTTCTACTGTAAAGTGATGCTTTCCTTCAAATTAAGTTCACTTAATTTTTGTTGATTCTATTTTTTGCCGCGCTATTGATGATGAAATTTTGTATTTCTTCATATTTCAGAAAGTATGAAATCTGTACAAATTCTATTCACATATTATTGGTAGCCTTTTGATACTCGATTAGCTACAAGCGATGCAAATCTCATGTATTAGGTGCGCCACTAAGTTCTTGCTATTTTGTTTATATAAAAATGCAACTTTATTATGAAAACGTGTTTACAAATGATTCATTGAAAGCATTGCTCATCGGTAGCTACTACTTTTCCCCATCTTTCTGGCAAAGCTCGAATTACGTCACGGTAAAACTGTCAATCTCCCTTCATGTCGTCACATGAGTGAAACTGCTGGTCAGCCAGACCGTGTGCTATCCAACGGAACAAGAGATAATCGGATGGCATAAAATCTGGAGAATATGGTGGTAGATAGGTTTTAACGGGCTTGGTTACGTGAGACGGAGCGTTGCCATGCTGAAGAATAACTTTTTCGTGCCTCTCCGTGTTTTGTGGGCATTTCACGTGCAGCGCTTGGCTCAATTGCATTAATTGAAGCCGATACCGATCCCCAATGATGGTTTCGCTCGTAATAACTAACACCAACCTGGTCCCATCAAATACAGAGCATAACCTTCGCAGCATGAATATTCGGCCGAGGCGACGGCGTTGGCCTCATGACTTTTTTTCTTTGGATCGCTGTAATAAATCCATTTTTCATCATCAATTACAATACCTTCCCTTTTGTCACTGAATCATTTGTTCACAGGCAAAAAAAAACGATGCTCAACGTCTCTTGGCTTCAACCCATAAGGAATCCAAGTTCCTTGTTTTTGAAACATTTCCAACGCATGCAATCGCTTGAAAATGGATTAGCGGGTAAGTTCTGACACTGAAACAAGCTCTACCTGCATTTGACATTCAGTTCAGTGTCTTCGAAGATTTTTCGTCCTCCTTCTCGCGAACGATAGGCAAAACTTAAAGCTGCATTCCTGTAAACGTTTTGCAGCTCTCGATGAGCTCCAGCCGCCCTTTTCTTCGAAAAGAAGAAAATCAGTACTTCCTGCATATGACGATTATTTGGCACAATATCATACATATTTACACAACAAAAAGAATATGACGTCAAAAGAAAATCACTATTGTGTCGAGGCGGAATGTTTACCATATGGTTAACTTTGGCTCATGATGTTTAAGTTAAGGCAGAATTGACTAGCAATTACAGCTGGTGCCATCAATTAACAAACAGCAGAAACTTAGTTGCGCACCTAATACAAAGAATTTTATTAAATGACCTTTAAATCATGACGTACTACGAACTACATAAAGGAAAGCATTTCCACTTCTTCGAATCCTAATCTATTCTCTTAACAGTATCCTGATAGCGCTGTTATGCGGTGGTCATCGATTTCAGTGTCGAAAACTATACGAGTTGAATGAAGGTATGTAATATAGCGTGTAATTAGAATACATCTACAATTTTTGCACGACATTGAGGACTTCATTAAACATAGTTATTATGGCCTTGTTGAGGACAAAAATACGCGCCGTTTTGTACGGCAATTTGTTGTCATTTTGAAGGTAATTCCATTATGCCTCTAACATAGAAACTTTCGTCCTTATTAGTAAAAAACTGGGATAATCAATATTCACAAGCTTCTCTTGAGGTGATTTTTTTTTTGCCAGAATGTTTACCATATGGTTAACTTTGACTAGCACTTGAAGCTGGCGCCATCAATTGGCAAACAGCGGGAATTTAGTTGCGGACCTAATACAAAGAATTTTCTTAAATGATCTGTAAGTCATGACGAACTACAAAGGAGAGAATTTCCACTTCCTCGCACTTAAATCTATTCTTTTAACAGTCATCGGTTTCAGAGTCAAAAACTTTTATTGGTGATGCATTCTTACACAATCACCTTAAGGAATGAAGATATGTAATACGAGTAGAGCGCGTAACAAAAAGAAATCTACTATTTTTCAACGACATTGAGGACTTCTTCATTGAACATAGTTATAGTGATCCTTTTAAGATCAAATATGAGACGATTTGTACGATAATTTGTTGCCATTTTGAAAGTAATTTCATTTTAGCTCTCACATAGAAACTTTCGTCCTTATTAGTATAAAACTGGGATAATCGATATTCACAAGCTTCTCTTGAGGTGATTTTTTTTTGCCAGAAAAATCATTTGCCATAGACAGAGGCAGATGGTAATGACTCAGTGTCGAGATTGGGCTATAAGATGAATGCACAGGAACCTCGTATTCAGCATCCGAAACAAAATCGACCCATTTCTGAAATGGATGGTGATTGGTAATGAAAAGTGGATCATTTACGACAACGTCTAGCGAAAATGGTCGTGGTCGAATTGGAGTGAGCTGGCGTAAATAGTGGTCAAGCCAAGATTGATAGTCATAAAAGTTTTGTTGTAATTAGCAGGGAATCATCTACTATTGCCTACCCCACTATGACCCAACTTTTAATTCAGACCTGTATTGTCAGCATTTAAATTGTGTGAAGGAAAGTATTTTTCAGAAGCGACCGGCTTTGCCCAGCAAGAGTCTGATTGTGTTTCATTAGGCCAACACCAGGACACACATCAATAGTGACCCGCAACAGATTACTTTAAAGTATTTTACGCATATATGTAGACAGCACGAATCTAGCACCAAGTGATTATGAAATATTCGTTTAAAGACAAGCTTCTGAAAATCGACTGTCCCAGTTTTTTGGCCATAAGTTATAAAACAAAACGATGCATATTTCACGTAAATCGGATCTCTCTAATTATGCTAAGAAAAGCCTTCAATATCATCCAAAAATAATGGATTTCTGTTTACAACATCCTACTAAAGGTATCCCACAAACCAATTAGCATATTTTCCAGCAAGGTTTAGAAGATGATAGAGCATTATTAGGGACCATTACAGAAAGCCACATTCTGGTTTAGAGAATTTTACGCATATAAGATAAGCGCAGATCTGTCACCAAGTGATTATGAAATATTCGTTTTAAGACAAGCTTCTGAAAACCGACTATCCCAGTTTATTGGCAATAAGTTATAAAACAAAACGATGCTTATTTGACCTAAATCGGATCACTCTAACTATGCTAAGAAAAAAACTTCAATGTCATTCGAAAAAATAATTTATTTTTACAACATCCTATTAAATGTATCCCACAAATCAATTAGCATATTTTTCCAACAAGGTTTAGGAGATGATGGAGCATTATTAAGGACCATTACAGAAAGCCACACGATAAAACACCTTGAAATAATAAGGCAGCCACGCTGCTGTTTGACAAAGTTGAAATTGTCGTTGATTTTCATTGTAATTGAAATAAAAGTGCCAAAAATCAAACCGCTTGCATGTTCACACTGCTAAAGTCATTTGAAGCAATGTTGGTTGTTGACAGCTCTTACATTGCATTTAATGAAACAGATGTTTCATTAGCAATTCTAACAAGTCACTGGAATGTGCGACATTTTCTAGCCCAGTACTTAATAGCTGAAATGAGTAAATAGTAAAAGTAGTGACAGTGATAAAGGAACTGTTTAACAAATGGTAATAAATTCAATCGATAAATGTTGACTGTTTGGTATAATGAAACGCAGCATAATAAATTTACATTAAGATGTAACTAATAAAAACAAGTACAATTTGATATTCAAATACAGTTTTCTGTAAGATGTAAGAATACAAGGAAGTGAAGTGGAGAAAACAATAGCGTAGCTTTTGACTACGTAGGAAACCTTATTGAAAGTTAACAAGTGTGCAATTTAGGTGGCAATGCTGGATGTGCACAGTAATATTGTAATGAATCAATAGAAAACATTAAATATCCAAAATTACTGAATTAGAAACAGTCCGTTTAGAAACTTTGCATACGTGTCTACATTTCGATATAGCTCTGTGAAGTAACATGTAAATGATTCTCAATCTATCGGCATATGTTTTGTATGGCTTAACTTCGCTATTTGTGAATATTACAGACGTCAATAGTAATTCGGTATAATAGAGTATGCAAATTTGCTGATCTAGCAACAACCAATATTACATCCACAACTGACAGAAATCGGTACAGAATTTTTTTTCAGATGAACTGACGTATGCATTTATATCCTCAGTCTGTAGGAGAAGGGTCTATGAAGACGCTTTTTGTTTGCAAAAGCGTCTACGAAATCATTTGTGTATAGAACGATATTTCTTGATAGAAAAAAAATCCAAAATTGAATTGTTTTAAAGACAATTTTCTGTAGAAAAAGTGTCCTTGCAACTACCAGTTCGAATGGTGTTTCTGAAGACATTTTTTCCAAGAAAAATTATTCCTGAAGACATTTTTTTTCAACATTTCATGTGCCGTTCTACAGTGCCTCACATGTCAGCATGAATATGCGAACTTTCCGATATTCAAACCATCGAAAAAGTGGTTGGGCCATTCACTGTACATTCCTGATTATATATGTACATTGGCCCACTAGTTCCCGCTGTGTGCCAACAGATAGCTCCAGCTGTAAGTGCTAGTCGATACTGCCATAACCTAAACGTCATAAGCCGAGCTTAGGAATATGGTGAACATACCGTCTCGACACAATAGAGATTTTCTTTTGACGTCATATTTTTTCGTTGTGCGAATATCCATGATTTTGTGCCAAATAATCGTCGTATGTAGGAAGTATTGCTTTTCTTCTTTGAATCGAAAAAAAGTCTATGCATAACCGCTCTATTTTTCCAGATTTTACCAAGTATTATGTCTCAACAAATTTGGCAATAATTTAGGTCGATGTAGTCTGCGTATTAAAAGATATGTACTGCAAAAAAAATTATTAGATGCCCAGCTAAGTTCCTTTTCTTTATGAAGATGCAACTTTATTGTGAAAGAAGTTTACAAATGATTCTTTGAAAGCATTGCTCATTGCTAGCTACAACTTTTTCCCATCTTTCTGGCAATGCTCGAATTGCTAATGAATAACTTTTTGGTGCCGCTCCGCGTGTTGCGGATATTTCTGGCGCAGAGCTCGGCTCAATCGCTTTAATTAAGTCTATATCGGTCACCAGTGATGGGTTCGTTCGGTTTCAACAGCTCATAATAAATAACACCGACCTGGTCCCACCAAATACAGAGCATAACCTTCGCAGCGTGAATATTCCGCCGACACGACGACACAGAAGTATAACTGGGCAGCCCCCATGACTGTATTTTCTTTGAACTGAGGCAATGAATCTATGTTTACCATCCGTTACAATACGATGAAGTGAACCCTTCCTGTTTGAACCCAGGCGAAAAAATGACGCTCAACGTCCGTTGGTTTTAACCCATAAGGAACCCTATTTCCTTGCTTTTGAATCATTCCTAACGCATGCAATCGCTTGAAAATGGCTTGGCGGGTAACTCCTAATACTAAGGCAAGCTCAACCTGGGTTTGACATGATCCCCATCAATCAATTCTGTTAATTCAGTGTCTTCCAAGGTTTTTCGTCTTCCTTCAGGCGAACGGTCGTCAACATCAAAATCACCATCTTTAAAGCGACGGAAGCGATGACCAAAAGAATATGACGTCAAAAGAAAATCACTATTGTGTCGAGGCGGTATGTTTAACATATGCCTAAGCTTGGCTCATGACGTTTATGTTATGGTAGAATCGGCTACCACTTACAGTTGGCGCCATCTATTGGCAAACAGCGGGAACTTAATTGCGCACCAGTAATACAATTATTGAAGAATAACTGAAAACACCCACTGTATCAACGATGAATTTATCGCTTTTGTGAGTAAGTTTTTGTACAACTGAAAGAATGTTGCACGTATGCACTGTCAAATAAGTGGCCATGCCAGAAACGCCCTCTGACGTTATACATTATATTACACAAATAAGTTTTATGTCAGGGTAGCACATTATTTTTAGCAAAATTGTTAAAGAGATTAAAAAATGTACAAAAAAATTTCGATATTAATAACTACATAAGTACATTTTTCCTACTACACTGATTTTGCTCAATTTCGAACTGTGTCATATCTTCAGCGGTCCGACAAAGCTGAAAATAAAACATGATTTTAGTTCTTAATCCCGTTCTAAATTTTCTTTTAGCAAATACTTATTATTGAGACCATTTTCATACCGGTGAGCAAAACTTCTCAACTAATTTGTGAAGTTATATGTAGACTATTAAGGTGGCGATTATGTTTGAGAATGCACCAACAGCTAAGGGCACTGAAGATGATATTTTAGCGAAGACCGGAATAGCTATCCGTCCAACCCTCCAGGGATTAGCGATAACAAGGTCTGGGGATGACTGAATAGTTAGCAATATGCTCTCTACTCAGGGTGGTTTGGCCAGAGCAACGGTGTTTGCTTCCAGAGCGTTCGCTCGGCGGAGGGCTACTGTGACGTAGTTGTGTGGAAGTGGGTCTGCTGACCTTTTCAACGCAGTCTGACCTGGGGGTTAAACTGGACGTAGATTTTCTACAGAGTTAGATTATCTGCGAAGTCTGACCAGAGACTTTGTCTGGTACCAGAGGTGATAGATGGGTTTGGCCGGTAGCGTGGGGATCAGGAGGCCCCGGGACTGAGTTCCCGCCTGATCATTTGGTCTTGGACCCCTAGTGGGAGCATCACGCGGGTTGTGGTTGATACCAAAATCGGTGGTAGAGACTTTGTGCTCGAATGTGGAGTTGCATTGCAACCGGGTGCTACAGACCCATAGAGTAGCAGAGGTGGTAAGATAGATTATGTTCCATACTAGCATAATCAATTTGGTATCTCCTGGCTGCGAAGAAAGGGTTGACAATATGCGGTAGTACCAAAATTGTCAGCTCCTTTTCTATCCCAGGGGGGCGTTGGCTATCGCATTGTAATATGCCCAGTGTGTTGCACACCGTGGGTAAGGCCTTCACGGCGAGACTCATGTTAAGCCCTCGTGCACTTCTGTGACAATATGATCAATTTCGTAAGTTGTATTACATTCTATTAGCAACAATGATAATGACCTGAGTTTTTCCGTTATTTACTTTCATTTTAAGTTTTTTTGAAGTAGTTATTACAAGCGGCTACATTTCCGTCATCTTTTTCAGTAAAGCATTGGTTATTTTACTACCTATAATTAGCGCTGTTTAGTCTGCTTAATATTCAATATCTATAAGTTTCAGAGGTTTGAAGTCGGTAGTACACACCGAGTACATTATGGAAGAAAACGTTGAATCCTGAGGTAAACCGATTGGAATTGAACTCGGGCTTGAATTCAAATTGTTTACAAATGCCGTATAATTTCGTAAGTTTAAAAAATCAGTCATAATTCTGCAGACATATTTAGGGTACTTTACTGTGAGTAACTTTTAGACGATTTCAATGTGCTATACTGTATAGAACGCTTTTTCAATATCCAGGAGGATCATGGTATAAGAATTATTAACAGAGCAAACAGTAATTTTGTACCCCATTACGAAGTGCTGGGCGATTAGATTTCAAGTGGGGCCTTTGTGTGCTTTTGGTTTAGAATATGTAGGTATATGAATGTAAGATTATAGAGACAAATTATGCTGATATACATTTTTCTGAAATAAATCTAAATTATTTAAACAATATGCTTTGTGTAAAAGACACGAAGAAGCTTTTTATTCATTTTATAATTTTTTTTATTTTTCGTCGTTTTTGGTAGGCCGTGTTTTTAATATTTTCATTTAATTTACGTATTGTAAAATACATACGGGACCTAATTAATTCAATTAATTCAAATTATTATCACTTTTTCACTTAAATTCACTGTTGTTTAACGTTCAGTCTAGCCGAGTGACGTCATTCCCTTCTTTGTTTACATTTCTCAAGAATAACGGACCTGCGCAATGCGTAATCTCTTATATCATTCTTGCAGGAGGATGATATTCTAGTAGATATTCTACTCCGATTTCCCTTCATTATTCTATGATTGTCATTATTCTTTTGATACGACTTGTTTGTTGTATGGTGCTGTGTTCGTGTCTGGACCTAATTGTTCTTTGTTTATTGTTGCTACGAGTAAATTCGTGAGTATTAATTTTTCATATAATTTTTTTAATGTTGCTTGAAAGCCTTAATGGGCAGTAACTGGTGGCGAGGTTCTTGGGTTTATTTGCTACATTTAAGTTGCAAACAGCTATTAAGAATTATGATTAGAAAAACTATGTTCACCCGGATTAAAAACTAAAATCATATTACCAAGAAGATCGACTATAAATTCGAAAAGTGTGGATAATTTAAGAAAAAAAATTTTCTGGAGATGGTTTCAATTACCGTATGAGCAAATTTTTCCTACTATTTAGATTGGTTATGGCCCAATCTCAAAATTATCCTATACAAGTATATGACTACGAAATCCCTTTCTTTTTTTACAAAATTTCTGTTTTGTAACTCCTGCTGTCTTTTCTTTATTATACCTTCGTCATATTTAAATAGATATCTGCAACAATCAGAAGTATATATAGTTTACAGGGTGTCAGATAAGTATTTCTGCTTGTTTATAACTGAAATGATAAAGTGATTATACGCCCCATTCCATAATACGTGCACAACTGTTCTGACATTTTCGTTTTTAAATACTTCACAATTGTCCAGTTCAAAGAACTTCAGTGAATTTTACCCACCTAAAATGTGGGCTTATTCGGTAACAAAGAGGTGCTGGGTGTACAAATGTGTTGATGTTATCGGTTTTAAATGCTCCACAACTATCTAAATTTATTAATCTTAGTGAACCACCAGTGATCAGTGCGTCTTTGTAGGTCAAAAAAAAAAGATGCATTAACCAAATGCGAAATGGTAAAAGACTCGTACAAAACTATATTGCAGAGATATATTTTTTTAAATCATCCAACTGTTGAGCAGGAAACGTTTCCAATTCAAAAGATATCGTATGGCCCACAGCTTACGGCAACATTGAAACAATTTGTTTCCTTAACAGTACATTGGATACATATGGTCTCTATTTATTCACTCTGGTGCTTTGCAGCATGCCGTTGTGTGTGTGCGAATGTGAGTGTCCGTAATGAAAAAGGACACATGGTGGCCTGAGTGTATGCCATGTGTGTGTGTGGCTGTGTAAAGATGCTTTATATTGTAACAGTAAAATTACAACCTCAAGCGTTTTCATGAAAGAACAACGATTTGACAGCTCTACATCCATGGCACCCTCCTGTGTCCTGCATAGCCCGTGTACATGAAACATGTTATTGCCTTTTTATGTGTGTGTGTGTGTTTATGTGCGTGTGTGTGGGGGAGAACAAGTTGTTGCAATTACGTTACAAATAAAAGGCATTCAACCAACACTTGCAATAGTTTACGACTGCACATTTTTCTGTTGCCTTTTGTATTTATTTCCCTTCTTCAACCACTTTCACTCTCCTCGCAGTGGCAATTTTAGCAACCATTTATTCTTTGTATTTGTTGGTAATCTTTGTGGCCCTCTCAAATATAACAGTGTGGTTTGTTATTTTGTGAATGTATGAGTAATACTGTGTGTAGTGGCAGTAGAAATGTAGTTTCTAAGATTTTTAATTGTGGCCGTTGTTTACCTCAACACATTTTATTTTGCTTGTAAGTGGTTTGTTTTTGTACCTGGTTAGTTGCTGTTCATTCAGCAAATTAATTACGGGAAATTGTTTCATTTAAAAATTTGTGCAATTAATGGTGCGTTATTTGCTTCCTTTCTATTATACTGATATTGTGATTTCTTTACGAATTCTACTAAAGATGATTTTTTATAGCCGCCCTATGGTCAAATACTGTAATTTTCTGAATTGTTTTTACATATGTTTGACTGGGAAGCCTTCAGGAGCAATTAACAGTAGATATAAAGAAAATAATACAATTTTAGTCGCGAGAAACGTAGCTGTGCCAAACGATTTCTGTACCTTTTACTTTGCTACCGGAATTAAGAGCCCGTTGAAATTGTGTGGAGGGAAGCAGAAATATGTTATGAAACCAAATTTCATTTAGAACAACTTTCTTTCTTCTTTTACCTCTATTGATAGTTGAATAAATTGACTCCTTCCTCATTTTCAGCTCTCTGTTGTATTTTTTTTTCCAATCTTAAGCCTCAACATCAGGCAATGAATAAAGTTCTGAAAACGCAAATGATCTGCCCTTCCTCTTACAAATCCGCAGCTTAGTTCTCGCTGTTTTTCTTTTTTTCTTTTTATAAAAATGCAACTTCATTATGAAAACATGTTTACAAATGATTCACTGAAAGTATTGTCATCTCTGGTTACTTCCCATCTTTCTGGCAAAGCTCGAATTCCATCATGTTAAAACTCTTTATCTTTTGAGGCTATCCACGAATCTAGCCAATCCTTGGCGTCATCATATGAGTGGAACTGTTAGTCAGCCAGACCGTGTGCCATCGAACGGAACAAGTGATAATCGGACGACACAATATCTGGAGAATATGGCAGATGGGGTAAGACTTGGCATTTCAGCGTTTCCAGGTATGTTTTAACGGACTTGGCTACGTGAGACCGAGCGCTGTCATGCTGAAGAATCATCATTTCGTGCCTCTCCGCGTATTGTGGGCATTTTCCGCGCAGAGCTCAACTCAATCGCATTAATTGAGGTCGATACCAATCCCCAGTGATGGTTTTATTTGGTTTCAATATCTCATAATAAATAACACCGACCTGGTCTCACCAAATACAGAGCATAATCTTCGCAGCGTAAATATTCGGCAGAGGCGACGACGCAGAAACATGACCAGGCAGCCCCCATGACTTTCTTTTCTTTGAATTGCTGTAAAGAGTCTATTTTTACCACTCCTCACAATACGATGAAGAAACCCCTTCCTTTTTTGTTGCTGAAGCAATTGCTAACAGGCGATAAAACCACGCTCAACGTCCGTTGGTTTCAACTCATAAGGAATCCAATATGCTTGATTTTGAATCATTCCTAACGCATGCAATTGTTCGAAAATGTCTTGGCGGGTAACTTCTAATACTGAAGCATGCTCTATCTGGGGTGCCGTGCATACAAATTGGCTCATTTGTTCCTTTATAGTTTATATAGAAAAAATTTTTTCCGACCATTCCGGTTCCCTGATTATTGAAACTTTAATTTTTGACTTTATATTAAATTATTTGTTGTGCACATTTTAACTATTTCGGCTCCTTTTCCCTCCTGTTTTATCCCTTAAAATTAAGAATTTTGGTGAATATCAGAATACAATTTTTACTTATCACGACCGTTAGTTATTTGGTAGATAAATTAGCGTTTATAATTTTGTGTGATCAGTTTCGACCGTTTGTTCAAGTCGAATGTATATTTGCCATCCCCTCTCACAACATTGCTGTGAATCACGACCTTTACTTGGCAGATAAATTATCGTTTGTAATTTTGTGGGTTTAGTTTTGGTCGTTTGTTCCAATAGAATGTACATCCTCATCCACAGCATTGTATTACTTACGAGTATATATATGAATGTAGAAAAAAATTGCATATTATTGCGCTCCTTCACCGTAGGAGGACACAGTTTTGGCGACTCCAATTCAAGCCCTTTTTTTCGCATTGATACCTTTACGGCTTTGAACATGAAACATGCGTCCCAATTTGGGTGATGTTAGCTTTCCCCTTTCACTTGGGTAAGCGGGTGTTTCCTAGGATGCTTTATACCGCTTACCCATAAAACGCAAGCCTCTCTGCCCGATCCTGTAAGTTAAGCAGGCAAAGAATGATGCTTGCGTACAAAAACAAAGTAGTGGCCTTGTGCCAGGCGCCCTAGGAAAAGGTGGATTATGTCTTGAGATTCACCTATAATATGATATCAAATTGATCTTGGAACTCGTTTTCGAAAACCAAGTAAAGGGGAGAGTCATAGTTAAACAAGACACTTCCTGGCAACAGGTGCGGTTACAGAGAAGATGTCGGGAGATGTCAGAAGATTTATCTTTTCCGTTTTTAATAGTTGTACGGCCAGAGAGATCTGGTTAATGGACTATGGTTGGAGCACGGCATGCTTTGCTGTGTTGATATTCTCTCCTCGGACATTGAAAATCTATGCTGTAGATAATGGATTACCAGTTCCATGCGAGTTATGATAAAGCAAAATTGAAGTAGCTTGTCTGCGAAACCCAGACCAGAGGGTTCTTCTCTTCTGGTAGCATGGGTGACCAGGGGCCCAAGGAACATTGTTCCTTCCTGGTCAATGGTGTTGGACCCCTTGTGGGAGCATCGTGCTGGCTGTGGTTACCCGAACAAGTGTTTTCAGTGCTTTTGCGTTGCTTCAGGTTGCGTTGCTGAAGGAAGGCAGAAGCTTGGAAAACACTGTTCATGTCTATCCGACTCCTACACTGGAGATAGCTCACCTCATACCAAGTGACTACAACGGTGCTTTGGCCGAGAGAGAGAGAGAGCGGGCTCTGAGGAAGTTTTTCCAAGGGACCAACTTCTAATCTCTGGTAGTTCGACTAATCCTTTAGGGATTAGTTTGGGTACCTCAAAGGGGCGCCTGCTGTCGCAAGAAGAAAAGAAATATAAACAAGAAAAGAATATAGAAAACAGCACCTGTGTGACGGCACACCATGGGTAAGGCTATCAAAGTGAGACTCATGTAAAACCTACACATTTGATTTGATTTTCTCCTTTCGCTGCAGTTCTGTCCCCAAATTGTTGGTATTATATAAAAGTTTCTCATCCCCATCCCACGCAGATAGATAATTTTTATTTCGTCTATCTGTTGTAAGTTTTTTTTTTAATTTGCGTCGCCTTTCTTCTCCGTTTTGAACTTTTGAAACTACACTCGTAAATTTCAAGAGACCAATTTTGTTGATATCAGCTTCGATCATTTGTCCTACATATTGGTACCATTTTCATTCTCATTGTTTTCAGTTATATTTTCGAGGTATACAAATTTCGAAATATACAAAGATGAGAGAAACGGAATGTAATAGATGTGCGGATAAACCATATTTATCAGATAATCATGGTCCAGTCAGTTTTCAAAATCTAATAAAATATCTGGTTTCCTTTGGTATGCTAATTGCTAATTGGCCTCCTAGTATTCTAGGGTATGAGTACAATTTTGAAATATTGATGGCAATTATATTTTGAATGCACTTCAGTCGTAAAATTCCATCGTTATGTAAATACTTTTTTCACAAAATTTTGTTTAGTTAATTGCCATTAATGACCACCACTGTAATATAATTATACAAATTATAGTCCATTACATTTATCAAAGCCAGTGCGAGTGATAACTATTTTTTTTTTATTTTGTGAAACCATAAAAACTATAAAAGAACTGGACGCCACAATAACAGTTTAGTGTAAAACCGCATTTTTTTTTTCTTTTTTGCATTAATATGAAATACTTTTTAATTAATTTTACGTAACTCATGGTTATTGCCATATTCTGTTTGGATAATTATCTTTCAACCGGAATTGCGTACTGACTTGCTCGGTTTTAATTAAATTAACGCACAATGAAAACCTGTACACGTCATCTTGTATTGCTGCAAAAAATAATAATAAATAAACCAAACAAAATGTTAACTTTCTAGAGTCCTTCATTTGGGAAATGTAGAAGATGACCGATGTTTCCTAAATTGGCCAATTTTCATGTGTGGCAGTAAAGTACTAAATGCCTGTAGCGAGTTCAATTAATTTTTTTCGAAACGAATTTGAAATTATGCTACAGTATAAATGAATGAAAGATACGAATATAAGAATACAATTAAGGCAAATTGAGTGGGAAGCACCAGAAAGGGTGCCTCTGTCGACATTCTCACATTTTGCCAGGGTCATAATGTAATATAATAGAATTAAAATAATTTCAGGCTATGAATTAGGCATTTCATATAGAAAATCATATATCGATAAATCGATCTATAGGTATATGTGTGGGAGATACCAAAATGATCGTGGCAATGTCACCCGTTCTCCTTCTCAGGATTTAGATCACCAAACGCCTGGTGCATGCCAAGTTGATTCAATTCGATATAACCGGTTGGAAGATGTACAGGAAAGAATATATAGGTTAACTCGGTTATTTGTAATATGTGGAGGTAAGAATACATACGTTAAATCGGTTATTTGTAGGGCAGATACGAAAATAGAACTTGGCCATGTGCCCTGTCTTCATTCCGAGGACTTTGAAAAAGTGTCAACATATTTCAAATTTGACTGAAATTTAGTACTGACTGATTACAATGATATGAAACCAAGAGCATATGGATTAGATCACTCATTTGTATGAGAAGTACTAGAAGGGGTTGGATTTATCAGTCGATTTTTTAAATTCTATCAGAGAATATAAAATAATGTAATGGACAAAAATTTGTATTATTACATATTATGGATCAGAAGTTACAGGGAAGAAATTGAATTTCGGAATATCGGTAAATTTTTATGGGAGGCGGCAGAATGGGTGGAGCAACATAGATTACTTACAATCCAGCTACGATCGGTACCATCTGGGAAAATATTAGGCTGTGCCACGTCTTAAGACGTTCCAGATTTACGACGGTTGTTGTGTCCACCAACCAGCCAGCCAACTAGACAGACAGACATACGGATGTCATTCAATTGATTTAAAAAGTTACGAAATGAATTTGCTCAATTAATACTTGATACTTTAAATGCTATTACATCGTTTCCGTATCATTCCTTCTGGTAAAGGAACATTTTGACTTATTGAAGCGATCCACTCAGATATTACAGAAAAACGTTCTTTCAATAATAAACCAAAAACACAGCTCAATGAAGAATACTAATCTTAAATTACAGAGGAAATAATGAATTTCAAAAATTCGTTAGATTTATACGGGATGTACAGCGATTTTCCATAAACATTTCATTCATTTTCAATCCCAGTAACCTCAAGGAAAATAATAGGTTATGCCAAGTTTTCAGAAATGGCTTAAAATGTATAACAATTCAACAAATCAAGTTAAAAAGGCGTCAAACAAAGTTGATCAAAAGACACTTAAAACGTTAAACACTTCCATTTGATCAAACGAATCCTTCGAGTTAGTGAAAGACGACTGTTATACTCGAAGTAAACTAAATTCGCTTCAGGAAGTTCTAAAACGATTCAGCCAAATACTTTGGTTGCCAGACGTAACGCTTCGGAAAAACCTTTTCCTGTTTAAGAAAAAACGTTAAAGTGTTTATATTTTCCTAATCGTCACTTCTGTTGTCTGCCACGCAGCCTGATAGATTTAAAAAAATGTATTATTATACCTTTAGCATTGAATTGTAACACTAATTACACATTCACCCCCAAGAAAAGAAGATGCAAGTATGAACCCAACTTTAACCTAATGTTTCATCTAATACAACTTGCGTTACTGTGACAATTTGCCAACCCGTTCCGGTATGTCCTTGAAATTAAGCCTAATTCCTAAACAAGTAGATAGGTGCAAAATTCGAATAGCTAGCTGTGAATCTGGGCAGACATTATATTGGAGTCGCTCAAGTCAAAGCAATAAAATATAATACCTTACCCTATCAGATCCGGGACTGTAGTTGTAACATATTGGAATGTATCACTATGTTCAAAAACTGAGTACAGATTTCGGTTTAAATTACTCAAGTAAAGGGTGTCCCAAAAAGAACGCAAGATTAAAATTTGGCGCCATTCGAAGTGTCATTGTTTGACATTTGAACAATTGTTATTGTTTGCTAGTAGAAGTAACGAGGTTAGTAAAAATGGAGCGCTACACGAATGAACAACGCATTCTCATTGTGAAATTGTCTTACCAAAATGGTGAAAGTTTTGCGGCTACAGTTTGCAAATTGCGATCAATTTGGGGTCACAATAATGCTCCAAAAGAGTCAACTGTAAAAATATTAATGGGTAAATTAGGCGAAACTGGGTGTGTTAGTGATGTAAAGACAACAACGAGCCTTCGACCAGGTCGATCGACCGAAAATGTTGCAGCTGTACGTGATAATGTCACTCAAACTCCATCCACATCAATTCGACACCGAGCTCAGCAAATTGGTGTCTCCAAATCCACTATGCAGCGAATTTTGACGAAAGATTTGCATCTTCATGCATACAAAATTCAATTGACTCAGGAACTGAAGCCAGCTGACTATGGACAGCGAAGGGAGTTCGTTAATTGAGTATTGGAGAGACAACATGAAAATGCTGAATTTGTCGATAAAATCATCTTCAGTGACGAGGCCCATTTCCATCTTGATGGCTTCGTCAATAAGCAGAATTTTCGCATTTGGGGTGAGGAAAATCCTCGAGTGATACACGAGAAGCAAATGCATCCTCAACGTGTCACTGTGTGGTGTAGATTTTGGGCTAGAGGAATCATTGAACATTTGTTTTATGAAAATGAGGCATGTCAACCGCAAACAGTCAATGATGTTCGGTATCGTGAAATGATAACCAGTTTTTTCGTGTCTAGAATTGAAGAAATGAATATGGAGGGCATGTGGTTTCTACAAAACGGCGCCACATATCACACAGCTAGAGAAACAATTCAAATGCTGCATCATCTTGCGTTCTTGCTGGGACACCCTTTATATGGAATCTCTGAGATATATTTTTTCCAAGTTAGCAGCGCCATGACAGAGTTCTGTTGCAAATTCCATATTATAAATGTCATTAAAGTTTTAATTACATTTAGCTCTGTACGGCGCAAGAAATGATTTCGGTGACTTTTAGAATGTGTGATTTTTTTGAATAAAAAAAATCCATTAAGATTTGTTTATGAAATGGAATTTCGCTGTGGAAACATTTAGAAAGTTTCAGAAGGTCTTTGGCGAACGAACTTTATCGGAAAGAAATGTTTACCACTTGTATAATAATTTCAAAAAAAAAGTCGAGAACGAGTTGAAGATGGAGAACGCCCCAGACGTTTGCTATTCGCAAAAGAGATCAGATACAGTGTGACGCACCAATTATACTACAATAAGAAATTCAAATAACTTTTTCTTAATTAATGTATTTTATTTATTTTTTTCTTTTTATTGTATAGAAAATTGAATTTTATTTTACATTATGTTATGTTATTTATTTAAAGATGATAGACCGTAAATGAGCTCCATGCTCATTCATGCATATGCGACACCTGATCAGAAAATTATTGATTGCGGCCTAAGAAGTTGAAGTTGGAATTCGGTCGATATCCATAATATTCTCGAGTATCATAAGCTTATACATACTATGGACAAAAAATAATTTTCTGTGATCTGTTATTGAAGAGTTACAGGAAATAAATTGTATTTCGGAAAAGCTACTGTTTTATATAAAAGGTACCGGAAAACGGAAGAAGATTTTTAAATGACAATCACCGCCTGTGATCTGGAAGACGGAAGAAGATAATTAAATGACAATCACCGCCTGTGATCTGGAAAGATATTAGGCTATGCTAAGGCTTAAGATATTAACGACAGCTATTGTGACTACCTGTTACTCAGCCAGATAGACGGCAATCGCTCAACACACTTAAAAAGTCATCCAACATATTTGGTTTAAAGATATTTAACTCTTCTGGATGTTATATCTTAGCTGTATGAAATTGTTGTTTGGGGTCAAGGGACGATTAACTGAATACATCCATATAATTTTTATCGATAGATTTAGTGGACGTTCCAATTTCATTTTGATATATTTCCCAGTTCATGTTCTTGCAAACACCATGCAGTCTGCAATTGCCATTCATGTTCAACATCGACGAATACTAAATAAATTGAGCCATATGGGCCCATGATATCATATAGTTCCATAAAAATGAACTGTCCTTGTAGTTTCTGAAAAAAGTGTATATTTTATTAAAGACCTTGTGGAAGACCTTCTGAAAATGGAATACTTCCACGTTTATTGTGTGTAACACCCATGCAAATGGATTGCCCAAGCCCGGGAAGGTGGTTTCACAAAATTTGATAAGAACTTAAAAATATTTTCCCTTCAAGACGACACCGAGTACGAGAACTTTAGAGAAACTTTCCAAAACTTTAAAAACAAATTTCAATAGCTAAATTGTGAACTTTGATAAGTATTCCAAAGAATTTCTTATTCTGAATCTGAATGTAAATTCGAAAGAAGTTTGTGTAACTTTGTTCTGAACATACATTTAGTTCAAACTGCAATACATTCAATTTGTTTTACAGGAGTTGAGTTTTATAACGTCTTTGAGAGGGAAGGACATGGACGACATTATCTGCCGAAAATGTTGACCAAACACGATAATGTCGTTACATAACAATGTAGTTCGAGTAATCTGAATTATCCTTTAATAGTGTCATAAAGCTAATACATCTGAGAAGCAAAAGTAGCAAAATATAGGGTTATCCATTCTTCGATTGCAAAAGCAAAGCTACATAAAACACACATAAAGCCATGATTTCGATGAAACTTTTATTTCACTATAATGGTTGGACTTTGCCATTTTGTACGAAATACAATATCATTTAAATGTGCGCCTCTGAACTGGTCGCAGCAGTGGATCCTTTTGGAGTTGTTTTCGCAAAAATACGACCCAATGACACCTTTAGACCATATTGTGCGCCAAACAGACTCTTATTCCCGATGCAATGGCTTTACCACAATCACTTCTAGGTTCTCCGAGCCTCATATGCGACAATTATGCTTGTCGACGTAACCACCGATCGAGTAATGAGCTTCATCGCTGAGAAATATTTTGTTCGATTGCTCGCGTTCTTCGTCTGTTAAACGATCCATATTCGTTAATGGCAAACCTTTCAGTGAATAAATAATACTTCAGACGACAGGTATTTAACAACTGACAGCCTTGCCAGACCGGCGGTTTTGAAACCACTAAATGGATAACCACACTGTGCAGGCGTTGTAATCACTCCAGAAATCGTGAGCATATTTTTTATCAAGAGATAAAAGCAGCAACATGTAACATGTTTGTTACTGGAATCTATAATTTTCGTTACCATATTTTTGTTTTGTGAATTACAAAACCTTTTCGGATTTCCGGACAAAAATGTAGGACAAAATCGGTATTAGAAATTTGCCCAAGAAAACCCGGAATGCATTCTCTTACTAAAAGTTAGTGACTAACTTGCACACAGTAATATGTAATCACGGCCATTGCGAGAGGTATTTACACATTTTAATTTAATTTTTTTTTTAATATTCTTCCTTTTTCCCTCAACACCTTGTTTTGATGTATCCTGTGATTCCCAGCAATAGTAATGTTTTGAACATGCAATAATACTTACACTTTATAATCACCCGACATTAGCTTGATAATCACAGCGAATAGTATGAAAACGACACAGGCTAAACTGATGAAGCTCGCTCGTGCCAGCCGGGAAACGTTCTTGTACAAACACAGCGGCACCACAATGCCAACCGTCACAAAGAAGACCACACCCAGGCGCACGGCACCCATTGAGGTGCCCCACGAGGGTATGAGGCGTACCAGCACTTTCGACAAGGTATCGCCCACCACCACATTATAGGAAATCATGGCTGTAATTACAAAACAAAAAATATGTAGTAAACTGAGCGCAAAAAACATTGAAAAGCGTTTAAGTTAAGTGTAATCGATTTGTTTCTGTATGGTATTTCCGCCGGAATTAGTGTAATGATTTAGATAAGGATTTATTGGATTTCACTGCGATTTGTGATGGGGTTAAGTGTTTTACATGCAAGCGATTGTTGATTGTACGTACCTAGAAACGGATACATAAATTGTAACAAGGACAATAGGTAGTAACCGTATTTGCCATAGGCAGCTTCCATAATGCCAGGATAACTGAAACGGCCACATATGTGACCACACTTGACCTGAAAATAGAGAATACAGGAGTGTGAAAAAACACATATGCAATGGTTAAGCGTGTATGTATTGTTTCGATTGGAAATGAAAACTGATTTCCGCATGACCTTGTTACATATTCGAGTGCAAATAAAACCATCGAATATTAAAGGGAAGTACAACAAATTTTAGGTACGGACGAGAGAAAGAGAGGCTGCAGAGTTATATTTGAAATTTAGTGGCACAAGTTTCAACGCTAAACTTCAATGAAATTTAATTTGACGAACTTTCTATTTGCCCTTCACATTTTTCTCTCACTGGCAGCTAATTTCATAAACTTCAAAGAAATTACTTACAAACTCATTTATGTATATTTATATATATATGTAAATATGTGTATACAGGTTGTCCGTCGGGAAGATATACATATACTACTTTGTTTGTTTATAAATTTTGATTAAATGAAAGAAAATGGGTCTTATATTGATAAGTGTTTTATATAAAGTCGGCAAATATGCATGGAATATCAGATAAATGTCCGCCTCTGTTAGCCTCAGAAATGCGAGGCCTTTTGAGTACATTTTTCACTACATTTCACGCGGTATTTCATTAATTTCATCGCGAATATTTTGTTTGAGTTGCTCAAGCCTTTCTGGTTTGTTTGCATAAGGCTTACTTTTAGATATCCCCACAAAAAGAAGTCCGGAGCAGTCACCATTTCTTGAGGTAACTTGGTGTGAAAAGAGGTCTCGCAGTAATTCTATTGTAATCCTGGCTGTATGCAATGTGGCACCGTCTTGTTGATCAAGCCCAAAGCACATATTAATCAAGCCCAATGCGTGCAGTTGTGGCGTTAAAAAGTTTTCAATCATATCACGATATCGCTCCCCACTGACAGTTACCGTTACGCCGTTTTCAGTTTCAAAGAAGTGAGGTCCAATGATTCCTCCTGACCAAATTGCATGCCAGATTGTCACTTTTAATGGATGCAAAGGTGACTGATAAATAATTTGAGAGTTTTTCATTACCCAGAACCGACTATTCTGTTTACATATCCATTTAAATGGAAATGTGCCTCGTCATACATTATGATTTTTTAATGAAAATCGGGGTTGTCATGTCCCATTGGCATATGTACGGCGGCGTAAATGGTCTTGTGGAAGAAACTCTTGTGTGAACTGAATCTTGAATGGAAACAAATGCAAATTCTTGTGCAAAATTGTGACCAAAGTTGTTCTTTGAAGACTAAACTCCTGAGCACGGCGTCCAATTGATATTGATGAATTGTTTTGAACACTTTCTTGAGCAGCAGTAATGTTTTCCGCCGATCTTGCAGTACGTTGTAGTCCATGCTTGGGCCTATCAGCTACAGACCCTGTTTATTCGCAATCATTCACTGCACGATAAATAGTGCGTCTTGTTGGCACGTTGTTTCTCCCAAAAATTTCACGTAACTTTCTTATCGTCACAGGAATCGATGATTGATTTTGATAAAATGTTTTAACGATTAAAACACGTTGGTTTAACGAATATTTTTCCATAATAAATTTTCCACGTCTCTACTTCACGACTGTCAAATATGAACTGTCAAGACTAATGTTTACCAAAATGACGGCAAAACAAAGTAGTATACCTTCCCGACGGACACCTTGTATATAACTTGACAAAAAATCCAAATTTCAGTCAGTTGAACTGACTTTTATATATATATGTAATACCTTCACTTAGCTTTCTTTCCATCGTAGGAAAAGCGTGACGGATGCCAGAAGGGATGTAGTAAATTGCTAAGTTCTTATCAAAAAATACTCTGAATTAAAGCACAATCAAACAAGCAAAAATTTAAACTTTTTAAAATCCCCTACTTAGAAATTGTAGAGGGGATATTGGTCTTTGTTTCTTAGAAGAAGAAATCCTTCAAGTTGCATGTGTGGCAGCCTTCATTGGCAGTACAGTCCATTTTCATTTGCAAAATTAAATTTACTAAATGTCTGATGCGGCCTAAATTATATTGAATTTAGGGCGACAGAATGAACGTATCTAGAAATATGTGGGTGAAATAATATAATTTGTATCATTGTTAACGGATAGCGAACTTTACAAAGCATTACAACTGACAAAAATTTACTTAACCGCAGTCTACAAAAAGGGGATTAATGCGGAAAAGTTAAGTTTTGATAAATGGCTTTATTTGTATGGGAGGTACACGAAGGGGTGTGTAATGCATAATATGTGCCAAATTTTTCTGAATTTAGTACAATAGCTAGAAAGATATGAAGCTAAGAATATATGAGATAAATCGGTCATTTGTATAGACGTGCTTATTTGGCCAATTTTTTCGAAGCTTTCGGAGAATTATCCGTCAATCTATGGAACAGAAAACTGGCCTATAGCACCCCACTGATTATAAGTCACGAGGGTGGTCCCAAAACTGGACGATCGAACAAAGAAGACACAAAAAAGTTTGGAAAAATGTTCCTTATTTTTCAACATAACCTCTTTTTAGCTTGATACACTGTTTGCAGCGATATTCAATATCCTGTATATAGTAAGAACTGTCAAACTTAAATAACTTAAATAACAAAAAAATAATCATATGTGCATCTTAAAAAACAGACGCCATGATGTTGCTTAAAGATGGAACCGTCTTCGCCTTCTATGGACACTCTTTCCACATTCCAGTCCACTGGTTTTTTAGTTCCTTTGTCTCAGATGTAAAGTGGTGGACCCATGTCTCATCCATGGTTATAAACCGATGTAAAAATGTGGTTTTATTGCGGGGAAACATCGCCAAAATTCTCTACTGAAACGTCTTCACGATGCTGTTTTTACTCTATTGAAAGTAAGCGCGGCACTCATCTTGCGCACAGATTTCTCATCTTCAAAACTTTGTTTAATATATGATTTGCAGCAAATGCCTATCATTTCAACTAGCTCACGCACCCTTAGCCGACAATTATCCAATACCATTACGTAAGTTTTCTGAACCGTGTCTAGCGTGGACACATCAATTGGTAAACCATCAGTGTTCGTCTGGGTAGCTCGTACGGCCTCGTTTAAATTCTGCTACTCAATATTTTATAGTAAAAAATGAAGCAGCAGACTACCCTAGAGCAGAATCCAACTCGGCTTTGATATTGTTTGGATTGAGATCTTTCAAATGGAAATATTGAATTACATAACTGTGACCAATTTGTCCATGTCTAGAAATTCACTGAGATCGTTTACTTTTGATGGCTTAAATAAAAATACTAAACTACGTGGTGGCTTGAAAGTCAAAACATATATTTTATAATTTATTTCAAACACCTGGCACCATCTATAGGTCTAGTTTACGCGTATGGTTCATATATATGTATCCAGCGTATATGCCTAGTTTAGGGAAATATTGAATTTCGGAAAATTGATCAATTTGGGTGGAAGGCACTAGAAACGACGCGACAATATTACCAATTTTTATTGCGAAACGTTATTTTGGCAAACGCTCAGCATACATCAAATTTGAAAATATTTATCGGAAATATTTAAGAATACATGGGTTAAATAGGCCATTTGTATGGGTGGTATCAGAAGGGGCGAGGTTACCCGGTCAAATTTTTCCAAGCATTATATACCAAAGTGACTGAGAGAAATGTGGAAGCAAAATCTGAATTTGGAAAATTCGAATAATTTAGGTGGTTAATGTAGTCCATTTCCAAACCCCGGCTATAGTTGACAAAATATTAAGCTGGGGCAAGTAAAGATTTGTGTCTACCAGACACACGGATATTGTTCAACGGACTTAAAATATCATGCAACACATTTGACACTTGACACTTTAATTACCACGCCTCGTAAGTTAACTCACATTTAAATTGGTCGATATAGCAATAATCAGTGATCTCTCTATAACTTCAATGCAGAGGAACTCAGAAAGCTATTTTTTTACTTCTTTAATACCGCTTAAATACTCCTTGATAACAACGAGCGACAAAAAAATTTTGCCTATCCATTTAGGCGTGCTTTTTAAATGACCAGTTTTCATACTTCTTTGCAGAAAGTGAATTACAAAAAAGAGCACTTAATTTTAGATTTTATAACCGAATTGAATTCGTAACAGAAACTGTATTTCGAAGCGCCAATATTTCTTTTGTTTTGCATTTACTTTTGTATAAGTTCTAGAATTGCTACAAGCAACCAACTTTTTAAGGACTAAAAACCTTTATTTATCAGAACTTCGTAATTAAATTACTGACTTTTTCTGAATGTATAAAACGATAACATTATGGCTAACATATTTTATATACAGGGTGGCGCGATAGAACGTGCATATTTAAAAAATATATTAAAAAATAAATACAAAAGGTATGGTTAAAATAAATCTAAGGCATTGTAGAGTAATAAATGGAGTTTAGTTTTTAAAAATAACATCATCTAAATGGTGACCCTCTCTACGAAGGCACTCCTCTAACCTCAAACGAAAATTATTGAAAACTTTCTTCAGTAATACTGGTGTAATGGCTGCCATTTCAGCACGGATATTCTCCTTGAGGTGAACGATGTTTCTTGAATTATTACTATAGACTTTGTGTTTGAGGTATCCCCACAAAAAAAAATCAAGAGGCGTCAAGTCTGGACTACGTGGGGGCCATGGGATATCACCTCTTTTCGAAATGAGTCTGCCACTGAACATCTGCTTCACCACCGCCATGGAGTCATTTGATGTGTGACAAGTTGCTCCACATTGTTGGAACCAAGTTCTAGAATTCACTATTCTTGAACTTTCAATTTCTGGAGCCAAAAATCCGTCCAATATCTCAACATAGCGTTCCGTATTAACCGCGACGTTTTGGCCCCGCGCATTTTCGAAGAAAAAAGGACCAATTATTTCTCTGCCAGAGATTGCTGCCCATACTGTCACTTTAGGACTATGCATTCTTAAATGAGCCCATTCATAAATGAGCCTCGTCAGAGAAAAGGATATTGCCAAAATTGGAAAATCGATTAAGCATTTCATTAGCAAATGCGAGCCTTGCTATGAAGTCAAACTCTTTCAATTCTTGTGTTAATTGCAGCTTATATGGATGCAGTTTAAGATCCAATGTTAAAATTCGTTGCAAACTTCGTCGCGATAATTGTAAGACAGACGATCTCTTGCGAGTCGACATTTGTGGATTTCCTCGTACTGACTCCATAACTCTCTCAACGTTGTCTGCGGTCCTTGATGTTCTTGGGCGACCATTTGATTGTGGTTTAAATGTTGAAGCGGTCTCTTCAAAACGCTTTACCCATATTTTAATTAAATTAGCACTCGGAGCTTCACCAATTCGCCGTAGTCCATATTCAGCACAATATAGTCGCCTAGTAGTAGCCCGCGCCTTTTCTACCCCGCAAAAAAAGATGATGCAATATGCATATTCTATTGCGCCACCTTGTATTTCTTATTATATATTTTATTATACAGGGTGGGCCATAAGGGTGTTGGCGGTTTAAATATTCAATTAAAAAAAAACCACGAAACAAAAAAAATATATATTTGTACTTTTAAAAAGTAGAAGCATGGGAATTTTTAAGACTTAAAAATAATGTTGTCCAAATGGCTGCTTGACACTTTTGGAACCGAAGTCACAAATTTTGGAAAACTTGTTGAAAAGTTGTTCTCGGTATTTTGTTACTTTCCTGAATAATGTTCCTCTTCAACTGCTCTAAATTGGTCAGATTATTCTCGTAGACTACCGATTTGAGGTAGCCCCATAGAAAATAATCGCATGGAGAGAGATCGGGGCTACGTGGGGGCCATTCAATATCCCCCCTTTTCGAAATGAGTTTTCCAGGAAAAACATTTTTCAGCAGCGGTTATTGGCATCATCGGGTTTTAATTCTTGGACTATCTGAATCTTATAAGCCTTCAAATGCAAATCACGTTTCAAAATTCGTCGTAAAGTTGTTCTTTTGACATCCAAAGACTGACTTCTTTTATGTATTGACTGTTGCGGATTTCGCTGAACTGAAACACGAACACGCTCCACAATGTCGGCTGATATTGCAGAAACTGGGCGACCACGAACCATAATTGGTACTGTTGAGTCGGTTGTTTCGAACATTCTGATCCATTTTCGTATCACATTGGCTCTTGGAACTTCACTTAAATCGTGTAAACTGTGTTCATGCCGATACAAACGTCGTGCAGTAATCTCTGATTTATTGTTTTCGTAATACGCTCGGACACAAAATGCACGCTGCACTCCCGTGTACGGCTCCACGGCGACTACATTTTCAGGAAGCGGCGCAGCGAACAACATATCCCCCCGCTACCCCGCGTTACCGAGAAATTGAAGAATTAAATAGCCAACACTCATATGGCCCACCCTGTGCAATGGCTAATATTCGTGGCTACCGTTCGCATGGATTGCACGGACTTAATCTCCAATACAACCATCTATTATTATTCGAATGGTGATCTCGTCGACGTTTCTGACAAACACTTCAAGTGGTCGAGTAATCGTTAAGTCTGCGAAGTCCGGAATCGTCCTCAAACTGTAGGTCCCTTTGACTGATTCTAAAGTTAACTGATTCCATTCATATGATGTGAGAGAATTTGTTTTTTATTTTATTATATATGTATCTACATAGTTAGATAGATAGTTATCATCTAGACTAAACGTATTTGGTTTTCATTATGCACCATAGTTCTCACAGCAGTTAATGTCAGTTTCTGTGCCACATACGAGTACTTGATTTATATTTTAAGCTTCATATAGACGTATATAACAAAAAAAAATCAACTTTTCAGTAGCTCAAGGTTTGCTATCATATAATCATAGGCCATGGTAATGTTTCAACACCTCAAAGTAGGAGAAGATTTTGTTTCAAATTCTCAGAAATTTCTAAATGCCTGCCCGAGTCCTTGTAATCTAAGTTCAGTTCTTAGGTCATGCTGTTTCACTTCGGATCCTGTTCGTTAGTTTCACTGTTACTTTTAAAAATTGCATTTTAATATTATCTTCTTGGGTATTCTGTATTCATCCTTCAGCTTGATGTTCCTTCACAATGTTTTCTTATGTACGAAAATAGACCAGAAAAAATTTGTACGTCAAGTTTGTGCTCTTCATATCAAATCCACTCATGTTGAAACACCACCCTCACCGTCACCATCGCTACCAACCACGTCTGCAACAGCAACAGTAATGGCAACAGCAAAGGCAACAGTAACGGCAACAGCAACGGCAACAACAACAGCTATAGTAATGACACTATCAGATGAGTAGTAGAGTAAGCCACTCAAAGCATAGGAAAGGACATAACGATATAACCCAGAAGGGTTTCACTTGAAATCCTCACGCTTCACAATACATGCCATGGCTTACGCTTAATGTGGCATGCCATTGCCGTGGCCCCTCCTCAATATTTTTGCAATTTCCTATACAAAATGCATAACTTTAATTTTCCTAAAATGTCAAATCCAAATATGTTTCACATCAAGTGAGTTGAAGCAACAGCAACGATGACAGAGGCAAATTGCTCGCCTTCCGCTACTCTATCGCACGTTGCTTCAGTCAGTGCAAATATGATGAATGATGGGATTTTCTATGGCTGTTTCTAGGAAGGGCGATGATTTGACCGCATTTTACATACTTATAGCAGCGAGTGGCTGTGGTAGAGTCAAGGTCATGTGTGGGATATTGAATATGGCGAAAGCATTATTTGATGTCCTTTAAAAAGAGCTGATACGTCGCTACAAACAAAAATTTCCCACAGAGGCCATTATTATTAGTTGGCTTGGTGGATGTGCTGTATAATAGAAGATGCCAGCGACAGACCTTTATTGAAATTTAGGGTAAAATGTATTAGAAAATTTGGGGATTAATATTTACAGGGAATTTGTGTCTGCATGATATGAAAGAGAGTAATAGGATATTAAGGAAAGCAGCGTGATGGTAGGTGAAATGATTTATGATTAGATTTTTTTCCCAGAGGATTCCCATCTAGGCTGTTCTTCACCCCTTACAGTCCCATGACATTTGTAGCGCAATTTCCGGAATGTTCATTTCATATAGGATTTCGTTAGATATTTGCATATTTTTATAAAGTCAAAGAGTTTTAATGGAGCAAAGTAAACATAATAATATAGACTTGGTGGCCTGTGGAAAATTTATCCGACTTCTATGTCACAACCCAGCACAGGTAAATTTTTGGCAATTTGAGGTTTGATTCAGAATTGAATGACGAAGTAACAGCGATCTTGCAATACTAAAGAGGACAAAGACCAGACGAAACTGCAATATTCCGTTGCGATACTTTGAAGAGTTAAATTCTGTAATATTATTTATTAAGTTTTAAACTGTGATTTATTTATGTTCTGGGATCATTATTTTTATTATTAAGTTATTGCAACGAGCTGTCCAGTTTTTCGGTTATATAAGTAATTGCCAGCCACTACTATGTATGTAAAAACAAATTGAATTTTCAATAAAAGTTTTTCTCCTGATGAAGTTGAAAAAAACCAACGAAACGTTGAG